>JACXGJ010002031.1:0-72258 GCA_016801105.1 Esox niger | reverse complement strand
ATGTAGAGGGGCAGAGGGAGTTCCCTGAGACCAGCCAGATATTTCCCAGAGCTGAGCATGTAGAGGGGCAGAGGGAGTTCCCTGAAACCAGCCAGATATTTCCCAGAGCTGTGCATGTAGAGGGGCAGAGGGAGTTCCCTAAAACCAGCCAGATATTTCCCAGAGCTGTGCATGTAGAGGGGCAGAGGGAGTTCCCTAAAACCAGCCAGATATTTCCCAGAGCTGAGCATATAGAGGGGCAGAGGGAGTTCCCTGAGACCAGCCAGATATTTCCCAGAGCTGAGCAAGTAGAGCAAGCATGTATATTTATACAGCACAATTCATACATAGAAGCAATTCAATGTGATTTACAGTGAAAATATAAATAATGCAATAGAATCAAAACAGTCAGTTCCATCATCAGCAGATCCACATTTACACAGAGGTTATTGCTCTGATAGCACCAGAACTTGCATTGCAATTGGTAAAATATAGCAAGATATACATTTAATAACAAAATAAATCAAGAAGAGAAATATAAAATACAGCATAATATAAAACATAGAATAAGACAATAAAAACATGGGAAGCTATAAAAGCTTTAAAGCTAAACAGTGCTGTTATAAAAACATAGGAAGCTATAAGGCTCACAGCGTGGTTAAGTTTAAGAGCTCAGTCATAGGCACGTGATACGTTTTTTGCCTGGATTTAAAAATGGACATGTTTGGTGAACGTCTAAGATCTTCTGGTAGTTTATTCCTGTTGTGTACAGCATAACTGCTAAATGCAGCTTCTCCATGTTTAGTTTGGACTCTGGGCTCCACTAGCTGACCTGAGTTTATGGATCTAAGAGGGAGTTCCCTGAAACCAGACAGATCTTTCTCAGAGCTGGGCAGTAGATGGGAGGGCCCAAACCCGTTTACGGTGTTGAGAAACGCACGCGGTATGCATGTCAATCCTAGCTATACAAATGGGGAAATCAAAACAAAAGGTTCTCTTTCAACCAGCGTTTTGGGATCATTAGTCCACATGGTATGCTCTCAGACAGCCCATACACACACGCGCACACACACGCACACACACACAGTACATTTTTAGACAGACTATGCACAGACAAACACACACACGCGTATATTACATGCTCAGACAGCCTAGATACAGACAAACACAGGAGTAAATCCATAGAAAGTTTCATGTGGATCGTCTATACAATCAACCAGTCACGGCCGTGTGACCACAGAACTCTGTGAGCTGACCTCATTCCAAATGTGCAAAGACGTTTCACTTGAATTGACCTCTTTGAATGCTGCCAGACAGGCAGTGAAATATCCCCCGTGTGGTTAGCACTGAGCTATCTGAAGTGCCGGCTTGTCTCTCTGTCTGTGATTGTCTGTATGTGCATTTGTGTGCGATTGTGGCACGACAGATGGACCCAGATAGCCAACAGCACATTGCAAACGGAGTTGACAATTGCGTTTTATAGACATTTGACCCTTTGTCAAAGCTTTTAAAACTGTGTTTTTGTGGAGGAGGGTCTTGGTTTTGTTCTGAAAATGTTTGCTATCACTGAGTCCAGAGTGTGTTATGCCTTTAACCACCTGTTCAAATTAGAATGATCATATTCTTGGCATAATTCAGTTTTAAACTGCACATTTGGCACCCTGCTGGCTCCCTCCACGGGAAGTGGCAGATGTTCATTTCTTGGGTCGGTCTCAACAAGTTGGGTAACTCCACAGCCAGAAGGATTCGTCGGGTCCACCTTCTCGCCTGATGCCCCTGGGCACTACCCAGTCTGAAGGAGTGTTACTGGGGATGTTCTGGGACGTAAGGGAAAGCGTGTTATAGAGGGAACATCTACAGCTGTTCTGCTGGGATGTGTGTGCACAAACATATCATCAATGCAATTCCTCCCAGGCATGCTCTTATTTTCAGTGTATTGTACATCCTCCCGTTGAAAGGAACAGTCTCTTATCGACCAAAGCCAAAGATTGTCTTTACTCCACCCTCCCCCGACCAACCTGCCCCGCCCTCCCTCGCATCGCAACCCTGTGATTGGCTGAGAGGCGAGCTCAGCCAAGCCCAATTCTTAATAGGCAGAAAAGGGGATTTTAGGGCAGTGGAGGGCTGCCAAAATACGAAGACCCAAGTTAATTTGTAGATTAGCTGATAATCATCTCGAAGAGAGCGTACAGCCGGCGGGAGACACGGCAGTGGGATCAACAGCTGTAGATGGGTTTAAATCACTGTTGCTCACCCCAAAGCGTGAGCACGTCAAATGCTACTGACGCTCTGCGCGGTATGACTTCTAGATTCTTCTGGATATTTGGCCTGTTCAGGCTGTGGGGACAAACCCAAACACCACCTACGTGTCTTCTTTCCACACACTTCGCCGTCTTCTTTCCGTGGCTCAATCTCCCTTTAACTTTGACCCCCCTCGATCACCTCTCACCCCTCTCCACGGGATTTGAGCCGTACGTCGCGGCAACGCCAACCGGCCCGGTGGTTCGGACCGGGCTCGCTGGCCGCTGGCAGATGTTAAAGGGATATGAAGGATGAGGATTCTGGGGGGAAGCGCTGCTGCTGTTTACATTGCTGGGTCACGTATCATTAGGCCAGTGGAGTCGGCCACGAGCCTCCCTGCTCATCTCACCGGGCCTGGTCGCCAAGGCCCGCACCCCCGCCATAACATGTCGCCAGACGCTCATTGTTCAATTTCTAATACCTGTTATCCGCCTTTCTCCACACCCACCGCGGCCCCTGTGGTGCGCGCGCTTACGTGCGCGCGTTTTGCTGTGCACCTTAAAGGGATTTAGATTTTATTTTTTTAAACCCTAGATTGATTCAATTCCTCATTATATCCACGGGCACCGAACTGCATGCGTATCAGCTTTTGTCTGAAGGTGAGCGCTCCGATGGTTCTGTTAGTGGATTTCTCACCTTACCCAAGGAGCGGAACAATAAACAAACCTGGCGCATAATGAGCCTGGGAGAAATACATTTGTCTTTTCCAGCAAGACTTGGTGCTTCCAATTATCTGTGTGCCGGGGTGACGGGCTCCCCGCGGGCAGGGATCGCGCCGCTCCTTTTCACTGTTTGTTAACACGTGTGTACAGTCGGCGCCTCTGCATTCGTCTCTGAGGTGCCTCAAACTAAGCCGGTGTGCTGCTGATGTCCCGTGTCCTAAAATGACATTGGTTATTTAATGTTTGACAGTTCATAGGGTAGTTTATTATGCACATTATGGCTCCGTACACAACCTTCTCATGTGGTTGCTCATGTTTTGCGTCAGGCACCCGATTCGACCTGACTCATCGTTCCAATCATTACACAGAGCCAGCTTGTCCAATGATGAACATTTAGAGGAACTGCTGGTTGTCTGTGTTAGAAATCAGCCATGTCGTCTAGTGGTGGTAATTGTTTGAATGGATTTTTTTCCCCTAACTGTATTGTTATTTTGAAGTTTGAGAATTGAATTTGGCTCGGAAGCTTTTAAGCTATTCCTGTCGTTCATCAAGACTGGGTCGTTGTCAGCGTGCAAGGGGAGAGGGGGGGAGGGGGAGGGGGAGAGGGGGTGAGAAAGGAGGGTAGAGAGAAAAGTGGTGGGGGAGAGAGGGGAGGGAGAGCGTCTGAAAGAAACCTTAGTCAGTAAAAGCTCTAGCTGGCTCCCTGTTGTGTCTGTCGCTCACCCTCACGGCTGAGCTTGGCCAAAACCACCCGACCAAATCCACCCAACCAACCCGAAAGCTTCAAAGCTTTGGCCCTTACCGTCAGCGAGGTTGGGGCTCTCTGAAAATGACTGCGTTTTGACAGGTAATTTCTTCCCCATCCTCTTTCTACCCCTGCACGCCTCTCCGTGTGCAGCCCACCCACTCTCTCCGTATTGTTTAGGATGACAAGACAGGAGCTATGCGACCAAGCAAGCCAGGAGGAGAAAAGGAATTGGCAGTTGTCCAAAGAAGGCAAAAATAAGAGGAGAGCAAGTAAGGAAAGAAGAAAGGGGGGATAGTGGGGAGAAAAAGAAGCAGGAGAAAGGCATCTGCTTCTCGCTTCATCAATTCTCAAAAAGGAAGAAAAAGGGAACTGCGTTCCTTTAAAATGGAAGCCGAGCATGGCTGCAATCAACTGCCTTCTGCTTCACCTGGTGGTGCATTTCCATGGCAACCCTATTAGAAAGCCAAAGGAGGGAGGCCGTAGGGTGAAGGGGAATGCCAAATGCTGGGGCAGAGAAAGTTCACTGTGACAGATGGCAGAGGGTATGAAGGAGGTTATTACAGAGGAAGGAGATTGGAGAGGCTTTGATAGCTTTCATCATGTTAAGTAAATCTTCCAGCCTCTTCGTGTGCCACAGCTGGTTAACTCTTCATAATTATTTATCCAGTCTTACCTGCTCTTTCTCCAATTTTCAAGATGTCCAATTAGTAGTTATGACCTTTTCTTATCATACCAGCTCCAAATCACTCCGGAGACTCAAAGATTATACATCGTCCTCTGTTCTGCTTTTTTCCCCACACACTGCTTGCTTAATCTAGAAGTTAGTCTGGACCAAAGTGCTTTGGGAAGAAAGCTTGCAGGTGTCTGACCCACCTAAGGGAGTTTACACAGCTCGTTGAGACCAGTCATTTTAGGCTTGTGGTCCGAACCAGTGAGGGTGGGTATTGTTGGACTGGTGTTGAACTTGAAGCCATAATTTAGGATTACTTTCACAATTTAATTGTTTGGAAATGTCTGGCATCCGTTTGTTCCCAGGAAGCACGCAGGCTATAGATAAACCACTGGACTGTAGCTGCTACAGCAGGGCGTGCATGCATGCAAATTACTGGGAGAAGAAACAAAAATATCTTAATTGCAAGTTTATTGTCCTTAGTCTATTACTAAGGTTTTCATCATGTCATTTTTTTTATCAAAAGAAATTGAAAATGAATTGCAGATTTTAGTCATCGTCATGGTGAAAAGGTTGTTGGCAGATATTGTTTGTCAACATTTTAGTTAAGGCACTAAGGCACAGGCTCTGAGATGTTCTGCTCAAACAGCGAGCCGCCGTAAGTATTCTGTGTGTAATCATCAAGAACATAACTAGTGAAAAGTCTTAACTTTGGCAAGAAAAATCTGAGGTTATTTGCAGAGAAGACAGCAATTGAGATCCACGGTTTTTCCTCTGTCTATCTTCCTGCAATCTTGTTTAGAGCAGGAACCTCTTCCTGCATGCCAAGCAGGATCTCTAAAATGAAAAACCTCAATGTTCAAGGCTCCAGGTCAAAGGTCACAGAGAGGTGTCCCGTCACTGCTCTTATTATCCTTGGGATTTATGGAAGCCTTTTATTTTCGTATCCTTTATTATTCCTCCAGTCTCCAGCCAGACTCCACCTGGCAGGATTTGGTCATAAATAACCATGAAGTTAACCATGACGCTCTCTGTATATCACTCAGGGTCTGCCGAGTTTGAAGAATAACAAACATCTTTATTAAAGCAAGCAGCCAGACCTTTGCAGTATATCAAGTCTGCCTGTAATTCCACCCCCATCCCTCTTTTCTACCCCCCTCCTATTTTTCTTGTGGGGCACTTGACATGATTCCCTGCCACATGACTCACCACCAACTGCTCGCATTGCCTCGTAAAGGGAAAAAAGGCTGTTTCTTGTCCATTTGTATCTCAGCTTGATTCAAGTTCTTTCTCTTGATTCAAGCACTTTACCTAGCTCTTAGCAAGCTATTGCCAGTTAGAATAGACCCCCACCTGTACCCATTTCAAGTGGTAATCACCCATAAGTGGTCAAAAGGGAGACAAACTGCAACTGTTGCCTAAGACGTTGTCCTTAGATTTCTGATACCGCTCAAAAGTTATATGACTTAGGTTAGCTAATGTGAGATGTCCACAAATCCCATCAACGTCTGCAACTGTGCCCAGTTAATTAAATAAGGCAATTGCAGAGGAACATGCTGATCTGCAGACAGATTTGCGATCAGATCTGATTTTGGGACGTTTGTCTACAGCCTTATGGTCAATCAATAAAAACCAAGCAAGACATTTATGTGAATAGAGTTTGAGTTAGCTAAACTAGCTGGCTAGCTAGGTACATTTGCCAGTAAAGTTATTAGCTACATCCAACCCAATCTGACGTCCCTGCTCCCAGTGAATCCATACATTTGAAAGTGCCCTTTGACTTAAAAAGAATATCCCTATACATTATTGCTTATACTGCAGTGATTTATGGGGGTATATCTTGCTGTAGGCTCATAGGCCACCTTGGAGTTTTTCAGATTTTTGCAAGTTTAAATTATAAAAATATGTCTTGCGAAAACTCTTATTAATCACAATGAAACTCTCTTAGTGTGAATAGGCCCAAGTATACTATGCTATGAACTTTATCACTGGTATTCCTATACGTTTGTAGTTATTGTAAACAAGAAAGGAAACTAAGAATTAGCAGCTGTATTGCACATTTAAGTTGAGTACTCACCCCTCCCCCTCATAGTTGAGTTCTTGCCCCTCCCCCTCATAGTCCTAATACTCATACCAAGAGTACTGGCCTTGGTCTCTCACTTTTATACAAATACTATAGGCTATTGCTAGCTATGCATTAATGTTAATTACTAATGCCAATTACCAGTAATTAGGCGGTTCTGTTACAATAGTAACTGTTGTTGGCATTGTGAATATGTGTCTACGATAATGTACTGTGGATTTGGGCTTGCATCCCATAATACGGTAAACACCGCAACGAAAGCCGTATACTTATTTTGAGACAAATGTTGTTTGACTCCGTTTCATTCTGAATGAGTGAGACTGTTGTGGACCTGCTTGTTATTTATTGCCCCCTGTTTCTCACGGTAGCCCTGTCATCACAATGCCAAGCATCGTCCGCCGTTACAACCCCCCCCCCCCCGAGTTACAGTGATCCGTCTTTGAATTCCTCGATTGTCCAGATTTACCATGCATTGGTAGATGGACACACCTGCCTGCACACAAAAAAACGCCATTATCTTTTATTTTTCCACTCCTGGCATCACTATCTATCACCCGGGCCTGTTTTGTGGGAGGCACCTGCCAGTATCGGAGATGGCCAGTGTTTATGAGGCTCCGGTGTGACGGAGTAGGAGCCCTGTCTTCGGCTGCCCAGGAGTTATGTCTACCCCTGGTTCCAGTCCCGTTACCCCCTGCAGTATACTTTATTTCTCTCTCTGTCTTGGACAAGGTATTAAGATGTCCAACTAGTCAGGGGATGCCGCCATGCGCCGCACCTTTCTAGTTTTCAAAACGTCTGGATTTCCCAAGCACTTCACGAGACCGGAGAAGTGGATCTTTTTCAGGTAACAGTGACTGCGTGTTTATTCCGCGCACCTGCTTGGCCTGGGAGATGAGTGGAGAGACAGCTGCGTTGGGGTCGGGGAATACGGGAATCCTGTCGGCTGCAGCTTCCTCGTTAGCTGCCTCTTCTGTGGGATGTGCGTAACGTCTGGCAACCGTCAGGCCGTTTTGTTGTACTGATCGTCAGATATTTTTGGTGTGATGTGGACGTCGATGTCCCATTGACCCTGAAGACCTGCTGAGGTTTCCTTCACATTTGACACTGTTCAACCCTGGATCCCTCCTTCCATTTCTCTCTGTTTCATTTCCTCCCACCAAAATAGTAGCTAATGTATCAGTAAAGTCTTCCTCCCTTTCTGACTTAGTCATATTCTCTTTTTACAACACTTCCTTCCCACACAGACAACATCACCTTGTTAGTTATGTTATGTTTCCCATAGTCAAAAAAGGTGACTAGGTAGCATGCTCAGAGTTTCAAGAAAAGCCTGAACTTTGATAAATGATTCTGGTTCCCCCTCAAAAAAAAGTGTTCTGAGCTTCTTTGATAGTAGGGGAGAACCTAATTGAAATTCTCCTCCCGGTCTTTCTTTCTCGCTCTTACTCTCGCTCTCTCCCCTCTCCCTCTTTTTTTCCAACCACTTTACTGCCTCACTGCTGACACTGTGAAATTTCCGCCTACTGCTGTCGCTGCGACCGACTTTGCACCCACACGGCTACTCAGAGTTTCAGGAGGGGAGTAGAGCACACAAACTGCTCTCCATGTAAACGGGTGGGGGGGTTAGTGTGTGTGTGTGTGTGTGTGTGTGTGTGTGTGTGTGTGTTGGGGCGGGTTACAGCTTAAAACGCCACTGTGCCTTTATCACTACATACTTCAGTCTTCAAGTACAGACACCTCCCTCTGCAGATCCATCACGTCTTTTCTATTTAAGACAGAAATATATGAAATTTACAACCCTCTACGATTTCTGTTTTATATGTGTCTCTATGTGCAGTATATGTTCATGGTCTTGTCTATTTAATGAAAGAATGATCAAGAGAGAATATAAAGGAAATACATCCATTTGATCTCCAGATATACAGTATTATGTCTATGGAGTCTTTACGAATATATATGTTCATTCTCTTTTTATTATATTTGATCAGGAGAGACTTTATATCTATACTTGGGGCCCCTGAATCTCCGTATCTACAGTATTACATTATGGCTGCAGAGCAGGTTAATTTGAGCCTAATCAGACATGACATGTTCCACTGGAGCGTAGAGTAGAAAGAAAAGCAACCTGGAAAGATGTTACTGGGTTAATAACATGCAGACATCTCTGAAGTTCAAAAGAATCGTCTGGTAAATGTACTAATGCACTCTTTGATATCAGTGTTTATTAATCTTGATAATGGGTGTGCATGGATGTGGGTCATATAAAAAAAAAAGGTAAAGCACAAAAGTCTGTCAGCTTGAATGTGGATTCACCCTCCCGTTTTAAACATTACCACGCAGCACAGACAGCAAAAAATCCACCTTTTATTCTTTAAGAATATGTATTAATACCGAACGGGTTTATAACACTACATACAAACCCTTGTTTTTTTCTCTATCTTTATGTCACAGCGTGGTTTGTCCTTTGTTGTGGACTGTCAGATATGCATTGATACATGTGGTAAGCTTCTATTCTCCAAAATGAAAGCATTTACCTAAGCTGTGGTCTGACTGAGCAGATAATGACAGTTCTCCTGAAACACATACAGATGGAAAATAGTGCTAAGGAAATTGTGCTCCGTGAAGTCTGTTCGGTTTTCGGTGGTTTAAAATAGTTAACAGTTTTCAAATTCTCTTCTTTTTTTAACTTGAAATTCAAATTTTGTTCATTAAATAATGCAAATTATGCTGTCATTTAAAAAATATCAAGTATTTTCACTCACTAGTTTAGTATGTCAAAAATATCTTTATTAGAAAATCAAGCCAGTTTCCTATTTATAATTTCAAGCTGGAGGGATGTTGGTGTGCATTTTTTCCAAGTAGGAAGTTATCCTCATTTTCTGTCAGTGCACAAACACGAGGCCTAGATTTTAGAGCTTTGGACCAGTTACTGACTAGTTACTGTTTTGAATCCCAGAACAAACAGGCCGATATGCCCACTTGCTTTTGGATTGCCCAAGCTGATCCCTGGCCAAGCTGATCCCTGGTCATGAGACACATTTTTCTTAGATTTCATAGATTTCAAACTTTCATATCACATCAACACACTGCACAGCACTATGTATTTCGTGTGGAACTTGACAAATCTAAGTGCTCCTTATTTTGACCTTTTGGATTAGATGTGGTATTATCGCGGCTGACTTGTGGAATCCTCTGGATTGCTTCCCCGGGAGATATCTATCTGATTAGGTCTCATAAGGCTTTCAGCTGTTACATGTTACCCATACAGAGTGAATCGATAGAATCTCCATCTTGGAAACGTAATTCTTTAATTAAAGTCTGCTAGCAAAAACCTTCATAACAATATCACATGAAATAGCTTTCTTACCCAATGTCTTATAGAGTTTGTTGGTTGGTATTTATAGGGTATGTAGCACACATTTCTTAATCAAAATAACAACATAGATGGTTTCTAAATATTTATACTCGATATCGTCAAAATATTCCCGAAAAATAATTGAAACTATGTATGTTGCAAGATAGACATTTCATTTCTAGCTTTTATATTGGCGCCTTCTTGCTAATTTCGTAGTCACAATTATGCTTTCAAATTAAGACAATTATTCTGTACATTAGTTTGTACATAATCTTTTTTCTCTGCAATGCGATTTTGATCAGCTGTGCACAGCAGCACAATGGTGTGTGTTTTTATGTTGCAAATATGTTTCTCTATAAGCATTAGAAATTCGAACGATCTTGAGGTGGCATTATCCTATTTTAAAATGTTTCGTTATAGTCCTGAATATACAGTGTATGTCATGTTTATTTGTTAGTTTCCACAGTTCTTTTAACTTCATTTATAAAGTTCTGTGTGTTGCCCTGTTCCCAATCGGATGTCTTTGGCCAGGTCGTGGTTGATAAATGGCTACTCTACTGACTTATGTGTTTAAAATAACACTGGGAAAAAAATGAACTCCCTCTCACTTAACAGACTCCAAACATCTAAAGAGCTTTCACTGAAAGAAGCTTCCTAGTCAAAGTCAACAATGTTGTTGTGTTCCACAAGGCCCCTGAAAAGCTATGTAAATCCAGGCTCTATATGGGCCTAAGTCAAGTACTTCTGGCCCCTGTAAAGCTGAAAAGAGATGGCGTTTTGAGTTGTTTGCTGTTGCGCCTGAATGCTTGGTTAAACGCCATGAATCTACTACTGCAGTCTCTGCCGCGTCTCCCTGTAGCCTAAACTCCCCACTGTGATGCCTGCATAGCTCCACTGCCAGTGTTATTGATGTGTTTTCCTTTGAAATCCTGTGTTTCTGGGAATCTTCAAAGGATCTTTAATGGGTTTTAATGTGACGCTGGAATCAGACGGCTCACCGTTGCGACGGTGGTGGCAGGTTTAGGTGTAGCTAACACAGTGGCATTCGGCAAAGTTTGTTGAATAATTCAGTGTTGCTCTATTTCCCTAGTTTGAAAATGCCAGTGGGATGTTCTTAGTGGAAGACGTATAGAGATATGAAATTGTGTGTGGGTGTGCCTCACTGCTGGCATTTATTTGCCTCTGAGGTGGCCTTCTTTAATCAAGTAGTGCATGTCGTGTTCTGGCAACACTAGACATCACAATATTTCCGATGCCGTAAACCCCCGGCAAAAGAAACGGTGACAGAATTAAATTTTTCCTCATTGGACGCGTACGGCGTCGAGTTTCCAGAACTTGTCCGCATCTCCTTTTTGCGCACCTGACAAAAATGAGACATCTGTCAGTTTTGACCATCTCTCCGTTGTCTGCCTGTGACTACCCCCTCTTTCCGTCTGAAATGTGTGTGGAGTGCATTAACATCTGGCCCAGGGTCCCCAGCGGACTCCTCCTCGGAGTGCTCCTCATTCCTAACCACAATGATTTGGAAGAACCTGACCGGGAATTCAAGTCCACTGGAACCCAAGGAGCCTACTGTAAACTGCTGTTCCTGTCCAGGAGTTCACAAATCAAAGATGATGGAAAATGGAGGCAAATCAAGTGCATCACACTGATGTTTTCTTGCGCTAGGAGTGTGCTTGTCGCTGCCCAACAGACCCCCTTTTAAGATTGATTGGTTTCCCCTGCTGGTGTATGGACAGGGTAGGCTCCTCTGCTCTAGATCTGTTGCCGACACTGTCCAACATTTTCGTGACTCTGTGACCAATAACGTCCATTTAAATGACTGTTCGATAGTGATGGAAGAATTTCATTTTCCATTTCCTGGTGGTTCTGGAGCCGTGAGGGTTTCAGTGGACAGAGACTGGATTTACGGGATTTGTTCCGTCGCCATGGTACCCTCTGAACTTACCAGGTTAAAATAATAATAATTCAAGGGCATTGAGTAGAATCATGGACTTAAAGACCGACATGATTTCTTGCTGCCTCTTTTGGCGCTGACGTCCCCACATGGGAGTGGAGGGCTTTCCCTTTTCTCCGTTAGCTGTGTAGGAAGTCATTTGTTTCAGGTTCTTGTTGTCCCCTTTTGCCGGCATAGGAGTGGTACATGCGTTATCCTAAACCATAGAGGGCTTTATTTTGCTGCCGAATAAGAAAATTAGTGGAGTGACTCATAAATATCAGATGTGAGGCTTAAGTGTTAAGAGGCATCCCACTGCGGCAGGCGCACTCTGAAGGATGTCACTTCCCCTATGTGTCAATGACCCACTGTTAGACAAACACACACACACGCACACGCACACGCACACGCACACGACACTTTAAAACACACTACTAAAAATGTAGTCTCACACACAGAAAGAGACGGATGCTTTAACAACACCACTGAAAGTGCTGTCTAGCACACACCGACACTTTAAATGTCACTATGGAAACGGTAGTCTCACACACACACACACACACACACACACACACACACAGTAGGCATCGTAACGAGTTGCAGCAAACAAACACATCTAGAGACTTCTAGGAGGATGCCAACCGGCTCCCCAACTCCTGCAAGCAACTGCTGCAGCGTCTTCCGCGTGATCTTCTTATCCTTTCTAAACCGGATCTGTTCGAGCGACGGATGAAAAACGGTCAACGTGTTTCTAAAAAAACAAACTCTTAGGGAGAGAATCGGGCCATACTGCTTCAACAAAGTGTCAGTCCGTTGAGCTCAAGCCCGGTCTGTATGTCCAGCCTGACATCTCGGTAATAAAGCATTAGCTTTGGGCGTTATTAGTATTGACTGGCTGTGCATAAAGTGGACCGGTAGGTAATTACCAGGGTATTGGCTCACGCAGCCATCCTGTTTTGCATCGGGCCATCCGGTTTAATCGCCATGGAAATGGGGAGAGGGGCCATTAGAAGCGGGGAGCTGGCCAATCAGGAGACACGGCCGGCCATGTCCGTTGGAACCACTCGGCCTCACACCAGTGGACTCTGGGGGATGTGCAACACCCCGTTGACCTCGTAGGAGGTGAGTGGGCAGGGAGGGGGGTTTGGGGGTAGCCAGCGAGAGGGGTGGGGGGATAAGATGGAGAGAAATCAGAATGGGATTGAAGACTGAGAACTGGGGGGGAGCATATTTGATGAAGTAGAAAGAGAGGAGTGTAAACGATTTGGGGAATTAATGTGGGACGGAGTGATACCGAGAAGAAAGTAGAACGGGCTAAAAGCTTGCGGGAGAGCAGTTTTGGGTGGAAACACATGTCCTACCACTCTCTGCATCGGGTCTTTGGCTGTAGTGCTTTTTGGTTCCGGTCCACCTAAGGGCCGGGTGCTGCCGTGTGTGTGTGTGTGTGTGTGTGTGTGTGTGTGTGTGTGTGTGTGTGTGGCAGGTGAATGGGAGGATATATCATCATAATGCCTGTGTGTAATGTGGTGTCATGTGGTGTGAGAAACCGGCCCTATTGTAAAAGTGTGCCTACGCTAGCATTATTCAGAGGCTATCGAGATGTGAGGCTCTGGTCGTTCCCCTTCCTTCTTTATGCCATTTCGATATTTCTCATTTCACCTTGTGCTGGCTGTTTCATTTTCCTTTTCGGTTATTTTGTTCTCCTCTGCCATGGAGGTTGTATTTAACTCTTCGATGACTCGTTTGAACCCAGCCTTTCTTGGTTTTCTCATTAGTTTCTGGTGCTGACTTCCTTTTTCCATAGTTTTCACTTCCTCCTCTGCAGATTCTCATTGTAATCTGTTCTAATTCAGTGTATCTTAATCTCAGTTCATAGTTTCCACCAAATGTGGTCATTCTTCCAGTCGTGTGATAAAGTACATACATCCCCTGGAAAGTATATTAGTCCATTGCCCAACAGATCTACAACAGCCCAGAAATCTACATTGGACCGGTTGTCTTACCAAATTCGGGACCAAACGACACTCATAGGCCTCTCATGCCAAAATCAGAGTCCAAGGCCATGAGTCAACTGTCTGAAGAAGACGGCGCAAGTTGGCATAGACTGGAGGTTAGGAAGATAGAAGAACAACAAAAAGAATATCACGAAATGACTGGCATTAGCCAGCCAACACCTGCGTTAAGATCAGAACTACTAGAACATTGTGCTGTGGACAGATGAGTCCAAGGTGGAGTTAATTGGCCGCAGTGCCAGATGCCTTTTTCAGGGAAAACGAAACACTGCCTTTGAACAGAAGAACCTGAAACAACTGTAATGCCTGGAGGCCGTGGATCAATCCTATTAAAATGATGTTCAGGAACTGGAAGCGGACTGTGCATGCAAGAAAGACGCTAAACAGGACAGGAGTAAAGAAATTCAACTTCAAATTTACATTAACGTTATCTGTCAGAAGTGTTGACGTAAATGTTACATATGTACATCAAAAGACAACTTTCCAGGTGGTGTACTTATTTCTTCACTGTTCTGGGTATTTTAATATGCCTATTAAAGAAGCATTTGATTCCAACTTGCACATAACCTGGTCCACTCCTGGTATTCAAAACATGGATAGGTCTAAAGTAAAATGAAAACTAAAAAGGAAAGCTAAAATGGAAACAATATGCTGTATACTCTAGATGCTGGTAGAAATGTAACATTTTGAGATGGGGGTCAGGTATTAAACCAAAGGTGAGGAACCAGTAGTCCTTACCAAGTCCAAATATTACATATTTTTTATGTTTTACATATACTTTATTTTATGACATCTAAAAATAACCTCTATACATTCTGTAACATTAATATTCACCTTAAATTGAAGGTTGGGCGCAACATAAACCCATGACAAATTATTTGAGTCTGAGGACTGTCGTGTTTCCAAGTGGCCACACCTGCTCAAGAGTGCAGTTACTTCAATTATTTTTAATGGCTGAAAGGAGAGTCTACCACTGTAATGAGCTTTTTGAGCTATGCCGTTGAGTAACTAGAACAAATCGACCTGTAGTTGTTTGGAACACAACCCTGCATCTTCACTGTCACGATGTTTTGTAGGGATAATGCGGAAATCGCAAAAATGTCACTAATGAAAAACAATGGATTGTAGTTTTGTTTATTTGAAATGCAAAGCGTTTTTTCCTGGCCATTTTTAGAATGTTGACCTAGAGTCATACAAGACAATCTCTCCTCCGAAGATGAATCCACAGACATGTGGGATATTGTTTAAACAAATTGTCTTTGAATATTATCTCCCTGTTTGTCTTTCAGTGACCCACGCGGATCGGGATGCTTGTTTAACCAATGAGCAGAAAGGAGAGATAGCACTTGCGGCATCTGTCAAGCGTCCCTCAGAGAACCAAGTTCTATTTTTGCGCATGACGGGGCCTAGGCTCATGGAAGCACGCGACCTATTCAGAGTCAGGAGGAGTTTTATTCTATCCTCTAAAAACGTCTGTATATTTGTTGGGCAACACAAAAAAAAAAATATTGTCTCCAGTTAAGGTTGGAACGTTGTTTAGTTTGGATATTATATTTTTAAAGTTTTTGGATGGCTGTGCTGACCATGTCGAATCGTCCAGCAAATTCTTTTGATACAAAGATATTTTGTCCACACTGCCATCCAGTGGCGTTGTTATAAAATGCATTCTCCTAACTAATGCTGTGTGGTTCCGTGAAAGTGTGTTCTACTTTGCACTATCTAGAGAGTGTGTAGGTCATTGTGGCGGTGATGGGATTTGTGGTTTAAACTCCCTTTAGCAGGCTGTACTGCGGCTTGTGAACCGCTGTCATGTTTCAGAAATTACAACCTCGTTGCAAATTGTTATCATTATTGCTATTCCTTGAAGATTGTGCAGTCAGCATTTTCGTCTGAGAGATACTGTGGGTGTGAAGCCCATCCATCAACAGTGGTGCAGGGTGCGTGGGTGCGTGGGTGCGTGTGTGCGTGTGTGCGTGTGTGCGTGTGTGCGTGTGTGCGTGCGTGCGTGCGTGCGTGCGTGCTTGCGTGCACGCTCAAGAGACAGGCAGTAAAATACAATAGCATTAGCAGGTATTAGCTGCCTGCCTCCTTCTTGTCAGATGTATCACAGATCCCCTCCATGTAACGCCTGTTTGGAAAGATATGTCGCCCATTCTCTCTTCCTCTCTCAATCTCATTCTCCCTCTGCTCTACCTACTGTCTCCGGGCTCATCATATCTCATTCTGCCAGGTGCGCTGATGTTGTGGGGGGTCTTGCCGTGTTCTACTCTCTGACTTGCCATGTTGACTGAGCTGAGTGCTCGTTGGTAATGAGATCAAAACTCCCACTTGTAACCTGCTTCTAGAATCCAGTTCTGCCTGGCCAGCTCTGCTATTCATCTAAATCTGCTCTGATTTTCCCTCTCTCACATTAGTTTCCCCTCCTGTGTGCAACTCGACCTTCAGAGGATTTTGTTTTGTGTTTCTGTATGCAAAGGGTGATGAGCTAGTTTAAACTAAGTTAATAGTTATTCTTCTTCCCATGTTGTCGTCGTTTCCACGCCGGATTCATTCTAATTATGCAATAGTTTGCTAATGCAGTCAAATCCTGAGAAAATGTTTTCAGAATCCCTAAAGACCCCAGATGCCTGGAATTGAAATTGGACTTGAATCAAGACTACTTCGCTGATGTCAAGCAGGTGTGAGTGACTGGACACAGTGTGAGAGACAATGTGGAAAGTAATTGTCAACCACTGTGTATCCCATCGAAGAATGGATGAAAAAGCTACTAGACTGATCTTTTGACCTGCACCTGTCTGAACGCCTCAGAGTGAATGGAAAACAGAGCAAAAGGCTCCTTAACTCCCCTCTCAGTTACATGGCACAAAATGGCTGCCTTGTTGCCTCTGTCTCAAAAGACTGCCCGGGGTGGAAACCAAGAACCCGATGGTTCCTCTGTTGATTTAGTTTTCATTGGCTTCATTGTGCCCCCTGTCTCAGTTTAAAGGTTGTGTTATGACTCCGCCGATGAAGATAAGAGTGCAATGGTCACCCTGAATCATAATCGAACCCTCTCTCCAGCTCTCTACTCAGATTACCCCGGTCTGCCTTAGAAAGGCAGTG
The DNA here is from genome assembly GCA_016801105.1 of Esox niger. Taxonomy (NCBI): domain Eukaryota; kingdom Metazoa; phylum Chordata; class Actinopteri; order Esociformes; family Esocidae; genus Esox; species Esox niger. The sequence continues at coordinate 55,413 of JACXGJ010002031.1, read as the reverse complement.
ACCCTCGGCTGTTTCTCTGCAGTCAGATTGAATCTCAACCTTGTTATGACATCAGTACAGGTCAGACAGTGGGGCTGAACCTAAAGAATACTGAAGCAGCTTATTCGTCTGGTGTGTAAATGAGAACCGGTTTGCGGTTTTGGGACCGTGGGTCAGGGTTGTCCAACACTCCACACACACACACACACACACACACACATCCCTCCCTCCCAGAGGCGGAATGCATTTCCTGGTGTGTGTCAGTGCTCCTGGCTACTGCTGCAGAGCTATAGATCAATTACCTCTTGCAATTGAACAGCCGGTAATTGTAATTGCTGAGGTCTGGAACTGTATATATGGTTACATCAAAACTGATGTGATGATATACATTGTCTGGATTCACAGAGGTGACTCAGACAGTCTCTACTCCACATTAAGGATATTTTTATGTTGCACAGGTTTTAGAAAATTGTTGGAAAAGACGAGTGTTGTCCAGTGCATGTGGCAGTGAGAACATTTTAGAGCCTATAAAACGTAGTACTGTAGAGGGATGGGCACAAAAACACATTTTAAAAGGCATTTTTTATTTAAATGATATGAAAATGTCACTTCCTTCTTACTGATACCTAGTGTGATTCTTTTTTTTCCCTCATTGAGTTGAAGACTGATGCAATATTCTGAGATCCGTTCAGATGTGTTAGGATCAGTAAAAAAAATGTTTTTTCATTTAGTTTTTATCATTTTTGTTGACTCATTAATGAGGTGGAATATTCTACATTGGAAAATTATAGCATTTGCAAGCTCATTACCTGTGTTTATTTCACACAGCTTTTTTCTCATATTTATCAAAAGTGTTAATCATTTTGGAGGTTGTGAAAAGTGTTGAGATGGTGCTTTACATACAAACCAAGCCGTTGTGTTCTTAACTGGGCAATGGAAAACCTTTAAATTCCACCGAACCCATGTCAGCTGTAACCGAGGCAATACAGACATTTCTGGAATTATCATCATTTTTCTTGGTCATTAAATGTTTTTCCCCCCTCTTGTGTTTTGCAGGAAGTTCTATTACATCACCCTGCTGAGGGACCCCGTGTCTCGCTATTTGAGTGAGTGGCGTCACGTGCAGCGCGGCGCCACCTGGAAGACCTCCCTCCACATGTGTGACGGGCGCACGCCCACGCCCGAGGAGCTGCCGCCCTGCTATGAGGGTACGGACTGGTCGGGCTGCACTCTGCAGCAGTTTATGGACTGCCCCTATAACCTGGCCAACAACCGACAGGTGCGCATGCTGGCTGACCTCAGCCTGGTCGGCTGCTATAACCTCTCCACGGTGCCCGACAAGCGTCGCTCCCAGCTTCTCCTCGAGTCGGCCAAGAAGAACCTGCGTGACATGGCGTTCTTCGGCCTGACCGAGTACCAGCGGAAGACCCAGTTCCTGTTCGAGCGCACGTTTCGCCTGCGCTTCATCCGCCCCTTCATGCAGTACAACAGCACGAGGGCGGCCGGCGTGGACCTGGAGAACGACACGGTGGCGCGCATCGAGGAGCTCAACGACCTGGACATGCAGCTGTACGACTACGCCCGCGACCTCTTCCAGCAGCGATACCAGTACACCCGGCAGCTGGAGAGACGTGCGCATCGGCTGGCTCTTCGGGGTCGCGGTCTGGACCCCCGGGATTTGCTCAGAGAGGAGGGCGTTGGGGCGGGTGAAGGGACAGCCAGGCTGCCCACCGAAGACTACATGAACCACATCATCAACAGGTGGTAGCCCCTGCTCAGGTGGTCCCCGCCCAGCCCCACCCGCCCACCTACACTGTTGCACCTTCCTGACCTCCGCGTAGTCTGGTTTGTTGAGGTCGCATCGTTGAATGTTTATGGCTGGTGAGCTATGGCACTTGTGGCTCGGGAGGGTAAGAGGAGTCGCTGCTGAGGAGGCTCTCCTACAGACTTTGCATGAGTCGAGCTGTGGGACGTGGACAAGATGATTTCCCTTCCAGCTCCAGATAAACCTTTTGTCTTCTTGGACTATGTAAACAGGTCGGGTCTTTGCGATAAGAAGCCCCAGGAGAAACTTGAGTCATAATGCGGAGTTGTGGAAGCAGCATCTGTATCTACTTCCCGACGATTCCCATGGAGCAAAAGAAAATGACAGATTATTCCTTTACAAAGTAAACGGAGTGGTTTTAATTGCCTTTCTGTGTCTTGGCCCATAATAACCTACTATGTGCTTAATATGTTGTTAAGGAGTTATAACGCAGTGACATGAGATTACCTGTAGTTTTGTTCCGGAATTGTTTCAGTACTGTCAAAGCAAAGGACACTTGGGACAAGATATCTTTTTATTTATTGAATTGCTTTCTGATGATTTGAAATAGATATTTTTCCAGTGAGAGAGACTATTTGGCCAATCTTGATATACAGAAAGTAACAAAGTCATGGTGACTTTAAATAAATCGGTCATAACATAGCCATCCATTAGCTTAAAAGGTTACTAACATGTGCTATCAAAGTTTAGAGGTATATCTTAATATAAATGACCGTGAACTTATGAATTTTTGTTTTGTTTTACACCTGTGTGTTTTTACTATTTCGTCTGAATGTCTATGAAGATGCCAGTCTCCTTGGTTCCAATGTATTTTAACCCAACAGAAGGTATCATAAAGTTTGGTCATATGATTGTCCAGAAATATTTCTGACCGCATAACCTCCGTTCAGCGACACTGACAAGGGGTCTCGTACTAAAGGGGAGTCCTAGAACAGGAAACACTGTCATTACTTGTACAAAAGAATATTTCTGTGAGTATGTGCATGTGTGCGCGTGGATAAGTGTGTTCTGTGGTTTTGTACTCAATACATTTCCTTCTCTGACTTGGATTGTTGAAATCCATAATTCAATTTAATTATAACCCAGCTGGTTTGAGTGTCGAAAGTTGCAACAGGTCAATTATTTAAGGGGTATATAATAGACAGCCTCTTGCAAACACATTTTTTTGAATGATCCCCTGATCCCCTGATGGATGGTATGTTTAATTAAAATTGAAACGGAGTGTGTCTGGACATGATGTAATCATCACCATTCAATAGTGTTGTATATGGTACCTCCATGTTCATCCTGTTATTCATCATTCTGCTCCCAAAGTCCCTCTCCAAAAACAACCTGTTGTCCCACTGGTATTACCAGGACTATAAATATACCCCAGACTGATTGTTTGGGGGCGGTGTAAACACAACGGCATTACAGTTAAGGAAATGTGGACCAGTGTGCAGGACTTCCAAATTACACATTGGATGCAATTACAGCCAGAAAAGTTATGATCTTATAAGTAAAAGAGCAGATCGGATCAATTAGTGAAATGAATACTTAGTCTTGTCACTGAGCAGAAATGTCAACCTTATGTGAGATATGTCCAAAGCTCTTGAGAGCACTGAACAAAGTGTGTGTGTGTGTGTGTGTGTGTGTGTGTGTGTGTGTGTGTGCGTGTAATTGAGAGTGAAATGGGAATTTTTAAACGAAGTCTCCCATCTAATTTTACCCATATTGTATTCTCGCTGTGAGTCTCTGTTCTTCATGCCAGTTGGATCTTCTGTTCGACAATAAAAAATATATTTCTTTGTATTCCAGTCTCTGCTATTTTTCATATTTTTGGTCATGCATTGTTTGTTGTCCTGTTGGAAATGTTTTGGCCGTTTTCCCATTTTCCATTAGTACTTATTATGAACTAGGCAGTCTCCTACAAAATCCCCTGTGGTCCACCACACAGTGAGAAGGAGATACTGCATGTGGCCAAAGACTGAAGGACATGATTGTTTAAGAATATTAGCCTTTTCATATAGTGGTCACTTTCATTAAGCACCAGTCAACAACTCATTATGGTAGTTTTAATTAAGGGAACCCACAGGGACAGTTAATTCACTCATGTTATTATACAGTTGTGGCCAAACTTATTAGCACCCCTGCACCTTTTTATTCCAATTATCCACCATTTCATCAACCAAAAATGTTTTGGCAAACATCAAATGTATGTCTTTGGTTTGCAGCAACTGCACAAAACCTGTACATATATAGTTTACTATACCTAGCGCAATCCACAAACAAGTCCTACAATGGCCAGGACAATATTACTGTACCTGGTATTTAGGAATAATTTGTTTTGAAGCAATGAATTGACCTCTCATTGGGTTAGTTGCAGGTGCCTGTAATATGAAAATTATTCAACAGGTACTGTAGCCCCTGACTGCATGTTTAATGTATTTTGTAGTGCCATCACTCTCTGAAATGTTTTCAAACACAAACTAACTTATTTCTTTCTATTGACAGTCACAGATGGAGTAAATGTTCTTTATGAATTGTGTTAGCACAAACTGAGGCCAGATGGAGAAAAAACATTTAAATAAAACATCTCCCAAGCAAGCGACAAAGCAAACAGAAACACTCTGCCCTTGGCCATTCAGTCAGATAGCCTCGTTTTCATTGTACCTTTAAGTTTATTTATCACCAAAGCTTAAAAAAATGATACGTTCAAACGTTAATTAAAAACCCTTTATTGTGGTTGAGTGAGTCTGTACAGTCAGGTTTGTCTGCCATAAGCCAGGAAACGGAAGTCGGGACACGTTTTGAGAATGTTAAGCAAGTGTACAGTTGTTGGTTTTAAACGAGCAGCAGTGGAGACAGAGGGGGAATTGGGATTATGGCTGTCTCTGTGGAGCAAGGCAAACAGATGGCAACAGCTGGCCAGGTTTAACCCGGGGGTGAAATCTGCTCAAGTTGAGCTCCACATGAGGCCCCACTGAGGCCATCCCAAGGTCACATTCAATCACCCATTATATATCATTACTCTGTACAGACAGACACAATGCACACAACTGAGTCCTATCAGACCTCTTGGAAAAATGCTAATGTGTTCTCTTTTGTGTTCCGTTTGTTTTACAATGTAGTTTGAGAATCAACATCAACTAGAGTCGACCTTTTAGGGTAAATTGGTAGTTTATACAATAAATTGACAGGCTTAAACAGAAATGTAAATATGTTTTTTGATAAACATTTGTTCATGTATAGTACTTGTAAATGCCATGCAGAAAACCGAAAACACATTGTATTGTATTTAATTTTTTACTTTGGAAATATAATTTCCCTTATAACCTACTGTCTTACAATTTCAGTACCATATTTAGCTGTCTTTCAAATGTCTGTGTCCCTCTCACTAAATATTAAAAATTGTACAAGCGTATCAATTTGAGTTCTCATCTATGTCCTTGTTTCTGTTACCAAACCGCCTGGCCTACAGTTGTCTTTTAGGTGCTACTTGTAGTTATGATGTATATCCGCCAGGAGTCTGAGTGTGGTACAGGAGACATATTTACCACAGAAAAATATATATTTCAGCCATACAGGAACATCAAAGTGTGTCCACAACACAGACGCTTGATTCTATTATGTATGTTACAATGTTTTGTATGGGAGGGACATAGCCTCAGGTTAAGAGGAGTCCGATCAGTGGTTCATCTGGTTACTGATCGGTAAAGGTAACATTTGTGTGGTGGGCCCTTGTGCACAGCATGTAAGCCGCATGGATGAGAGCTACTGCTGAAGAACTGAGATTTAGTGTACAAATGTATTATTGACTTTATAACCAAGAGTTCCTGAAGGACCTGCATAACAAATATATTTTTTTTTTACTGATCCAGTTGTTGCGATTATGTTGTTACAAGTTTGAATAACAATGAATTTGTCGGAGCTCAGATGGTGCCAGGAAAAAACATCACAACATCCAGTGAAAGAAAGAGAAAATAAAGAGGCTAAGAAAATAACAGCAAGATGAGCAGTACAGTAGCGGGCACTTTTCGGTTCGCTCCAGACATGCAATTATCCTCGTGCTTCTCATCACCTTTAATATGTGTTAGTTGTACAAGACCATACATCAACCTAATTGCAGTATGATCGGGGCCATTTTATTGGCAGACATATACGTCTATGTGAGATTAGGCAGGGTTTGTGAAGAGCTGTTAACAGCACATCAGTTGACTGCCCCAGAGACTGTTTTTTTATGCTCTTGAGTTATTCAGACGATTTCTCCCTTTTATTTTATGGTCTCTAGTAATTTGAGATCTCTGGAGAGATGTCCTTGAAATCTGGTAGGGTAGCTTAGTTGTCACGAGTGTTGGACCAGTGTGTTAGATGGCTGGTTCTAATCCCCTAAATGACAAGGTGACATTTTAAGCAAGACAGTCAAGTCAAACTGCCCCCAGGCCATTGCTGTAGATATACATGTGTCTTTAGCATACTTACTTAAAATAACAGGGTGTACATTTCATTAAACCCAACAGGATTCTTGCTCTTAATTTATTTATTTGTAGTGGAGAGATATACTGCCAGGTGACATTCCCAAAACATCCCACTGAGCCTTGAGAGAAGGATGCAGATTGAAATATTTTTCCATTGCTCCAGATAGATTGCTGAAATAGTTACCAGTTGATTTACATTATAAGATTGAGCACAGCAGTATTCTTCTCCCCCCAAAAGAGTTAGTCGTTTCTCATTGCTTTCACACAGTGTCAATGCTAAGCACATTTTTGCCAGTGAGTTAACACAATTGTCTACAAAAAAATAAAAATGAGAATCTCTAATACGCATAGAGAAAATGTTGCACAAATGTTCAATCAGCAATCAGTCCCCATTCATGCATATAAGAGGTCTCTTATAAGTTGCTATTTACAAGAATGGATCAAGCAAAGGGACGAGGAACATGCTTTAGATGTGTGGTAGTGGTGTAGCTCAAAGGGGAATACAAAGAACTACGGTAATATTGACCATGTTGTCAATCATAGCGTTTCCTTGACAATGGATCCAGACAAATCTCAGCAGATCAACTGTGGCATCAATAGTAAGAATATTCAAGAATGAAAACATGGAAGTTACATTAATGTACCACACTGTAGCTTGAAGAGTGTAATAAATGTATAAAACATATATTTGAAATAGCTTTGTTTTTGCAGTGATTTGCCAGTTTTTGTATGTTTTTTAGTTCTCTAATTTTGGCCTACAGTGTTTCAGTTGGACCTGTATTTTAACTGTTCTGAAAACGTGACTACTGCCTGGACAAAAGTTCCCAAATAATTGAAAAAAATTTAAGGAAATATAGATCTGTAACGCAAATTTCTAACTAGCCAAAGATTATCACCATGCTCTGTCTCCATCTGCTGGCTACATTTGGCTAATTAACTAAAATAACTGCTCAAGTTCCCTGAACACTGTTCATCTGTATTGCTATTAAGAAGTATGCATGCATTACTTGTAAGAACAATTTGTAATATTTAGAACCACAGCGAGGTTCATATTACAGTGGAATTTTACAACGGGATCCACAACGGTTGAGCGTGGGAAGCTCATCATCTTCATCATCATCACATTCCTCCTGTTTGATCACCCTCAGAGCCTTCTGAAGTCTGATGCAGAACCTCCAGAATGGCTGCGTTCTTCCGTGGGCCAGAACAAGTGGTTCCTTTCCTCACCGATGTATTAACTTGAGCAACCGAGTGTAAGGCAGAGACAGCAGTCTGGGATCTTTTCCAGAACCACCAACGTAATAATTTCATTCCCCTCGCTCTGAGGTCCCAGGTACAGAAACTGGAGGGTACACCATTCAGAGCTATTCTTGTGTCATGGAGGGCATTGCAGATGGCTTCTTCACAGTCTTTTAGGATTCCTGTTCCTGGGTGGATTTCTGGTGAGTCAGTCATGGTCAGAATAAAGCTGATGCAAAAATTGCCCCTCTAAGCTACCCCAATGCAGGGGTATCCAACCCTCTCTTTTGGGGTCCCCCAGCTATTCTGATTTAGACCAGAGCTAGCACACCGGATGCATATCAGCCAATCATCTGTTCCGAGCAACAACAAAACTGTGAGATGTCTCAGGGTCCCTGAGGAGAAGGGTGAATACCTCTGCATAGGAGATGAAGGTGTTGAACTGGTAGTGACAAATCCTGGAAGACGTGTGCTGTTGAGGGCGAGTTTGCAGGAGGAAGACAAGCAGGTAACAGATGGCGCTTCTCTGATTATTCCGTATTAGGAACGGTCAGCGTTCAGGAGCACAGTGTTCAAGATAAAGGCAGAGGGAGAATTGTTCTTAACAGAAAGCTTTGACATTGAACTTTAGAACCAGGCATTTGGGCAGCTACAGCATAGGTCAGTGGGTTGTCGCCGATATCAAGGAATTTCAGCACAAGGAGGTAAGTAAATATCCCAATGTTGTGATGGAGGGTCTAGAGTAGTATACTCAAATATCAGAACTTGAAGGATTTCTTAGTTACAGTGTTTTGACTCTGATACCAGATAAGGCAAGGCCATTATAGCTTCCCTGACATGGCCCTAGCTGATGTTGACAAGAAGCATGAATAAAAGACAGAATGTTGGCATCCATCCTTTCATAGCCAACAGTGCCTGAAATAAAACAGGGTTTGAAAACCAAAAATACCAGCATTTAACACAAGCTATTGAAAAGACTGGTAGTACCATGATATTTTTGCCAGAATAAGCACACAGTGTTATGACTATTTGAGTACCATCAGCATTCGTTTTAGTGAAGGCCATTTCTTTTGTGAAAATATTTCATTGATCGATGAGAATTGTGGCATGCCAGTTCAGAAGTGTGCTTTGTTGGGTCGTCTTATGAGAGCTCCACGAATGTGTGACTGTTTATGTACATTTTTATTTTTTTATATACATGTTCAGACCATGGTGTGTGAATATACAGTACCTTCCGAGGGTATTCAGACAACCTGGAAGTTCTTCACATTTCGTTGTGTCCTCAACTAGTTAGAATTTATATACATTTTGCCTTAACTACACAAAGGCCCCATGATGACCAGGTGAAATAACGTTTTTAGAAATGTGTGTGCTGATTTATGGAAAATGCAAAAACAAAAATATTTTGTATACAAGTATTCAAATCCTTCATCATGACACTCTAAAATAAATCTCACTTGAATCCTGTGTCCTGTGATCATCCATGAGATGTCTCTCCAGATGGAGTGTAGTCCTCCTTTGGCAAATTAAATTAATTAGATGAGTTAGAAAGGCACACAGTTGTATAGCGTAATGTCCAACAAGTTAAAGTGCATGTCAGAGCAAAAACCAAACCATTAGACGGACAAACTCTCCATAGACATCTGAATATACAATTGTGCTGAGTCATTGGTTTGGGAAGGTTATACAAAAATTGCAATCGCACTGAAAGTTCCCAGGTGTGCAGTGATCGTCGGGAAATGGAAAAAGTTAGAAACCAGCCAGACACTCCCTAGAGCTGGCCATCCGACCAAACTTAGTAATCGGGAAGAGCCTTGGTCAGGAATCCAACGGGCACTAACAGAGATGCAGAGACGGGACGACCTGCCAGCAGGACATCCATCACTGCAGCACTCCATCAATCACGCCCTAACGGTTGAGTGACTACAGGGAAGACATACTCATGAATACTTGAAGCTTTGAGAGCTGCCAAAGGGACTTCTACACAATCCTGAATAAAACGTATTAGGTATGCACGTGAGAAATTTACATAATTAAATTTCAATAAAACTTCTAAAAACGTGTTTTCACTCCATTGTGGAATTGTTTTAAGATCGATGGCAAAAAAATCTATTATAGATCAAGTCAACACAATGTGGGGGGGTCTAAATACCGTCCCAAGGCACTGCCATATGTTATATGGATAGAGTACGTAAATAAAATATACAGAATGCATCACTCAATTAAAATATGTTTACAAACATTGGAAAGATGGTGGTGACAAACATTCGTTTTGAAGTTGAACTAATTACTTATTACATACATTTGTGAGGCGATCAACCTTGTCCACCTGGTAGGTTAGTTAACTCCCTGAGGATCATCTTGCATTGTTATGGCAGGGTTGCTTTGACTGACAGTTGTTGGAAGGCACCATTGTGTCATACTTGGTTACCAAACATGCGTCAGAAATGAATAACTTCCTTGAGTAATCAATAACATAATTTGTTCCTTTCCACAGATTTCCACAGAAACCCAAGGCAGGCATGAACGCTTGCTTGAACGCACACACTCTCCCTCACACACACACACAGTCAATTCCAGTCATTACTGTTACCATACTTTAATTACCTGTAGTGTATTGAATTCATAGGAGGGCAACCGTTTGTTTGACTTGCTCCTCTGTTGCTTTTCACCAGATTAGTGACTTAGGCCAGGAGTAAGTGTTGAGTGTAGCCATGACAACAGTTAAACTTTGTCAGAGCAATGCGCTCGCTGAGTGCCTTTGGTGTCAGCTTGCAACCACAGGCAGGAGAGAAGAGAGAGCATAAGAAGACGACCTGAAAAAGGTATAGTATTCTTTAAATGCAGAGAAGGCTGCCTACTTTCGTTGGGTTATATTTTTAGCTGTTTGATGACTTGTACTGCAGTCAGTCAAATGGATGGAATCTACTGAGTTTAGACAGTTCAGGAGATTGAGAAGTCTGATTTCATATGCACCTGACATGAATAAGAGTACTCAACTACTGAACAATTCACATGATATTTACAATGCTGTGGTATTTACAATGCTATGGTATTTAGATTACATTTTTTAATATTAGTTTTTTTTCTAAAACCTTTACTGTGCCCGATAGTTTGGGGGAGGGAATTGGGGGCCACAGGCTGGATGTCTGACAGTTGCCCATATCAGATGTTGTATAATAGTCTAAAACACAGTGACAAATTTGCTAACTCACTCCTTAGCACTCTAAGATGTGTGACAGTGAAAATCTCCAGCCAAATGAAGTTGTGGACCCTGAGATGGAGCAGGGGTTTGACAGCCCCACAGAGAAGGTGGAACCAGGGGAGGATGTTTCCAACCCTTGCCCAGAGGAAACCCTCATCGCTGGGGAGATGATCCCTGAGGAAGCAGAGAGGGGACCAGAGAACAGGAATGAGGGAGAGCTAAGCCAAACAACTGCATACAACCACTCAAATGATCTTCATCCTCCCCTTGTTAGTTTACAAAAAGGTACATCGGCGGTCAAAGCCTAGACATATCAACATGCTGACAGTGTAAACTAGGGCTGGGCCATATCAACAACCACAGTATAAGTGGATCCAATTACCTAACAATACATGCCACAATAGCTTTTTGTTAAAAAAGGCAGAGTACAATTATGCCATGTTCCAATGCAGTTAAGGCATGCTGCGAACTAAGTTAGCGTAATTAACAGTAAGAAGAAGCAAGCAAGTTTATTTATATAGCACAATTCATACATAGAAGCAATTCAATATCCTTTACAAAGAAAAAGTATAAAAATTCCATTGCATAAAAACAAATACTCAAATGAAAACATCAAAACAACATTGTAATAATAAAATGTAGAATAATAAAATAGAAATAGAATAGAAATGGTATAAAGACATAGGAACCTATAAATGTTGTAAGGCTAAAGAGTGCGTTTAAGTTAAGGTCAGAGAACTGATCTCTGGGGAACTCTGCATGTCATAGCCACCTGATACGATTCATGATTACCAATGGTGACATAGTAACTCCAGCCATTTAGATAAGATCTGAACCAATTAAGGACTGTCCCGGAGAGTCCGACCCAATTTTACAGCCTATCTAGAAGTGTTCTATAATCTACAGTGTAAAATGCTGTACTGAGATCTAATAGAACCAGAACTGTTATCTTAACGGAATCAGTATTCAGTCGTATCTCATGTAATACTTTAATCAGGGCCGTTTCAGTACTGTGGTGAGGTCGGAAGCCTGACTCATATTTTTCTAAGAGACCGCTTGAGTTCATAACATTGCAGAGTTGATTGAAGACAACTTTCTCAATGATCTTGGCTGTAATAGGGAGATTTGATACAGGTCCATAGTTGTTCAATATAGATGCATCCAGTGATCTTTTTTAATAGGGGCTTAATGGCAACTGTGTTTAGAGTTGGGAAAATGCCTGATTGCTGAGAGCTATTAACTATCTGGTGTAGGTCCGTTGTTATTAAGTTCAAATATATTTTTTTAAGTCTGATTGCAGTCTCGAAACAACATGTGGAAGCTTTAAGATGTCGAACAGTTTCTTCTAGGGATTTTTGATCAATTGTATTAAATTGCAAATAACCAAGTTATGTCTTGGTGGTCGTTGTGACGGTACAGGGTCCTTGTTAGACTGTGTAGTTCTGATGGTCTTGTATCTTACATTTTTTCACAGAAAAAGTGTTTACTGGATCATCTGGGGTGATTCAAAAAAGACAAAACATGATAGAGGAAATATCGAGACCTTTTGCGATACCCAGATCTAGAATGTGGCCTTGAGTGTGTGTACGCTCTTTCACATGTAGAGTGAAATCAAAAGTGTCAGGTAGTGCAAAATGTTTTTTGCCATTATTGTCCGTGGTATAACCTATGTGGATTTAAAAGTCCCCTGTAATAATAAACAAATCATAATCAACTGATATAACAGAGAGTAGTTCTGCCAATGATTTCTGTTGATAGCGCCCAGCCCTAGAACACTAACCAGTTACAAGTTAAACAGTAAGGTTTTGTAAAAATCAACAGATGTGGGTATGAGTGGACACAGGCGAATAGGAGGTCATCATCCAGTAAGCAGCATTCACACGGCCATGGCAGTTCTTCCATCCTCAACCGCAAGTACATCTGTAAGTATAGAAGACCCGTTTTAAATTCTGGTCACATGATCGTTCATATAAAACCACTCGGGCCACATGATCAGCCATCTGAAATCTCCGCCCAGCAAACCGATTCTGTCCTATGAAAACGAAAAGGACTAGAAGAACATTTAGGGTTGAACAGCAATGCGCACACGTTGTGCCTATTTTAAGGAGAATAAAAAAAATGACTACTTGATTTTGGTTGGTTAGTCATCCTGAATGTTTATATGGGCCAAGCAAAGCTTTAATCCATATTTTTATTGTATTTAAACAGATAAGCCTGCTAAACAGCTAAGTCAGCTTGAAATATTTATTTTGACAAATCAACTTGAAATTACATAGGTCATGCATAATCACAGGTTATAAGAGGAACTTTTAGGGCATCATAACATTGAAACCTTGGGGAAACTGCTACCTGTTTTAAAAATAATATTATAAATGATTTCTCAAAGATCCTTCTCAAAACTAAGCCCAAAAAAACGATTGAAATGTTTCTTTGAAGAATCGTTTTAAAGAGTTAATCAAAGAACCTATGGGGGTTCCCCATTTTGTTTCATTTTTAACTCACAATCGCACATCTTCATTCGTCATGTTGATCGCTACTGGGAGTCCGAATGAATGCATACTAGTGTATTTTCCTTTTCACCACCATTCAATCGGGATTTGTTCAGGTGTCTGGAAAACGAACGACAGTGCTCTCCAACGAGGCCAGGAAAGAGATGCTAAAGCAGGCCAGAGCTGCGAAGGATGGGCGCCGTGCCATGCTTGATGCCCGCCACAGGTACCTAATTGTCAAGATTGTGGACAGCGTGAGCCTGGGTGAGTCTGATGTGGAGGAGGCCTTCATATCGGATGACAAGGTAAACATGTTTTGTCAGGCATTCGCAAAATGTATTCTGTGCTTTTGACCTCCCGTAGTACTACCTCACTGTCTTACATTCTGCCCCAGTTCAGTTTAATAGAGGAATTCTTTGTGCCTAATGGATCGAAGAGGTTGCTATTCTTTTATCAAGAAGTGAAAGCGGTAAGCTCTCCACACAATATTGTCTTCATTGTCATAATAAGAATACCGAGTGAAGAACTTCAAGTATTAGTCCGATAATATTCAATATAGTATGTTACCTTCATCCATCTTTTTTCAGCCTTCATCAAACCACCCTAGCATTGCTGACCCTCTCAGTTCAACCACTGGGCAGAAAAAGCTTTTTGTCACCACTGGAACGTCTGAGGTACAGTTATGATGAGCAACTAGTATAAGTATGTGTTGGTTCTATTTCAATTTTAAATCCTACACCTGAATTTCTTCCATTCTGTAATTATCTCTGAGAATAAAAGACTGGTGACATGCATGCTCAATCTCAGTCATTAATGTGACAGTTAGGCTAATGTAAGGTATATTTCCTTTTTTTCATCTAATTCACAATGAAAAAAAATGCAGTGGGACAAATTCAAACCCAAGTTGTGGTAGTGTATGTGCATTGATGTAAGTGGCTTGCACAGTTGTGACAGTTCATAAAGAGACGTTCCGTAATTGTCACATTTCAGCAGGGCATAATCACAGCTTTCCAATACAGAAAACAGGAATTGTCATGCTCTTTCTCCTAAGTGCTTTGTCTGGCACTCAACAGCATATGAGAATAGAAACAGACAAGAACACTCTTCATTGAACATATCCCAGAGCTACCCTTTTCCAAACAAGGATATTAGAATTGGCTTGTAATTACTGAATTGGTAATGTTTGTAAAATGTTTGTATTGTAGACAGAGAGACATGGTATTTGATACGTGTGTATTTCCATGGTTTCCAATAACAAACAAGCTGCTTGCTCTGTTGTTTTATTCAGTTTCATCGCCAAACCTTGTGATTTCTTGGCCCTTTTATTTTCAGGCCTTGCTTGGAAAGTGTTTGTTTTTCTTGAGAACAACAGTCAAGGCCATAACAACCGCCAACGTATCTCAGGTTAGTAAGCCGGTCAGAGTTTCTGGACACCATTTTAGTGTACAGATAACATAATGGTTGTGTTATTTCTCCAGCATTGTTTCTGCCTTTCAGGAAGTACATTTTGGAATGCTCGACTGCACTAATGGTAACATATTGTACAGTTTGGAAAATCTATTCTCACAAATTATGCTGCCTGCCCTCCAGTCTCAAGAGGTAGATTGTATTTCAGTACAAACACACATTATAGGCTGTTACAAACACTGCAATCTACACACTAATCTACACACTGGTTTTGACAGACTTACAAGTCTTACATCTCTTCCGCTTCAACCCAAATGGTCTGGTCTGTTATTCTTCAGAATTGGGGCTGCATAAAGGATGGGCTTCAGAATTCTCAGATTCAGGACTTCCTGAGTTCCGTGGACAAGTTCATTTGCAACCTCTCTTCTGTCCGAGTAAATATGGAAGGAAAGTTTCAACTTGACAAAGTGGACACTGGGCACAGCCTGAGCAGCCTGCTGGGGCCAGCAGACTACACCACCGCAGGTACAAAAATAACCTAAGTTTAGTGTAGAAGTTGAACTTTTGTGTGTTATACGCCTCTGTCCATCCTGGGGTATTCTGTAGTAAATGTGTCAATCCCCTGATTATCTACCTGTCATGTTTATGCCCGGAAATGAGTGCCCCTTGGGGATACTGTAAATAAAGTTGGTTGGAATGTAATACAAAATCCAGTGCAATGACCCCTGAAAAATGCAGGACCCATTGAGCAGAATAGACGATATACAGTACATTCTACAATGGCAGACACTAGAGATGAAAAAACCTGCGAACATCATTGAGAAATGTCAGTGTCAGCAGTACCGCAAAGCTGATATATAAGAAAATAAACGCTGAAAGTAAGCATGTAGCAGAGCCAGTTTGTCTCCTTCTTGTAGCCAATAACTCAGAGCTGGTGCACGAGCTGGAAGGGGTTCTCCTTCACTGGGCCCAGCAGATCGAACAGGTGCTGACAGAGGGCGAGCAAATGAGGAAAGAGGCCGATGATATAGGGCCCTCTGCTGAGTTGGAGCACTGGAAACACCGCATGACTACTTTTAACAGGTGCCTATACTCCCTTTTAATAGCAACAAAAAACCAATATCATCCCTGTTTTGACACGGTGCTCAATGCATAACCTTGAACACGGAGGACATCAACTCCGAGCTCATTTGTACTGTCTGCTAGCATATTAGACACTGCGGGTGTCGGTTGAAAGAACATTGTTCGGTGTATGTTTTGTCAGTCTTATGGATGAGATCAAACAGCCTCGGGTGAAGAAAGTTATTGGAGTGCTGCAGGTGGCCAAGTCAAAAACCCTGAGGACTTGGAGAGAGCTGGTAAGTTTCACAATCTCTCTCTGTTTCCTGCAAAATGTTACAAATATATTATTTATTCTTTAATCATTTGAATTCAATTAGTTACTGAACATTTCCGACTAGTCGTATCACATATTATGTTATGTCCATTAATGCTAATGATTACAGAGTATAGTGAGTTTGGCTGTATTTTTTTTAATTTTGGTGTTGGGGGGAACGCGGCCCTATATAAATATAACGGACAATCTTATTTGCTGTAAGGATGGAAACATCACTGTTGTGGCAAATGAAGCAAAAGACAATGTGAAATACCTCTACACCCTGGAAAAGTTCTTTGGCCCACTTGGAAAGTGCACTCCGGTAAGAACATTCATATCTTATCCAGTTAAGATTTGAAAATAGATTGATGAAAATACTGCCATACAATTTTATAAGCCTATATATTGTAATGCTTCTCAGGCTAGAATTTCTATAGCTTCTTAGTAATTGGGGTTTGTGCCGTTTCAAAACTGTAAACTGTTTTTACTGACTGTGTTCATGTAAGTCACTTTCAATCATTAAAATAATGAGCCACAAACAGAAGGAACCAAAATGATGGCTAAAATGCAACACTTCCCATGCCATTGTTCAATCTGGATGCATAGCTATTAGTTAATTGCTACGCCTTAATGTGCCCAGTCAATTTGACATCTAACTTTGTGTTATCTCTTCTAGACAAGCATGTTGGAACATATCCCCAGCCTGGTGAACAGCATTCGAATGATCCACAGCATCTCACAATACTACAACACATCCGAGAGAATGACCTCTCTCTTTGTCAAGGTCACCAACCAGATGATCACAACCTGCAAGGCCTATCTATGCCAGGTGGTCGCCAAAGGCTGGGACCATGACAGGTGAATATCATTAATTTGCAGTCCAATTTCAACATATCACCTTCTGAGACTGGGACTTCAGGAGGCAAGAAGAGCACTGTAAGGGATCCAAGCAACATTCTATATGAGATCCTGGCAGATCCATAATATACCTTGTCCCCATTTGAATCGGCCTCTCCAATTCAAAACCCAGATATTCAACTGGTTTCAAGACCGGGGACTCAGAAAACATTGACAGAGGTTTATTGTTATTTTGTTCATAATAAAAAAATGTGGGTGACTTTTGATGGGTGCCTGGGTTTTGTCATGCCGAACAATATATTAGCAGCCGAGTGACTGCTTTCTGGCAGAAACAAACAGATTTTGGGCACATTCATCTCTGCTTTGTGTGTTTAAATATAAATCAGGTGGTCCGTTGATGTCTCTTTTCAGAAACGAGCTGTTGAGAAGGATCAAGGAGTGCACACAGCTCAACCAGGAGTATCAGCTTTGCTTCCAGAAGGTGCGAGAGAAGCTTCGTAACAACCCCAAGGACAGGCAGTTTGAGTTCAGGTAAAACTAACAAAACTAACAGCTTGGCTCGCCGGGAAAAACCTGATTTGGTCCAAAAGTATTGTATGTTTTCCAATTATAAAGAACTACGTTTTGGCTATACATCTGATTTGCCTAGCATCTTGTCAAATCGTCTGTGTAGGTATGTGCGTATTCACTCAAACAGCATGGACCACCAGGCAAAACAGACAGCTCATCTATGCTGCAGTTTGTTTGAAGTACATCTTCTCTAAAATGCCTTCCATGTACATAATTTAAACAACACTGGAGGCTACTTTGAAAGAACACATAACTCAGAAAGATCAAAATGCATATCCCAATTCATTGTAATTAATTGATCAAATCATTAATATGCACAATGATGCTGCATGCATGTACCGTGGGGATGGCCTGAAGAGTTATTACTGCAGAGGTGTCTTGTTATTATAGTTGGCTCTGTTGCCTGTGTGCAATACTGTCATTGGAATTCTATTATTTACGAGTATAGCAGAGACTGTGACAAAAAATGATTGCACAGCACGTAATCCACAAGTGCAGGAACCTTCTAGAAACTACAGATATTTGGGTTTCAAGATAGCCTAACATCTTGAAAAAAACAACTGAAAAATATTTTAGTTTTCTCAGATGCATACACAGTCCTTCATTGGTTCAAAAATAAGATTACCCACAATTCATTGGGCTTTATTCTGTGTCACTGCAGTGAAAATTACATATTTGGCAAATTTGACACTTTCTGCAAGCGACTGGAGAAGATTGCAGACATGGCATCAATTTTGGAGGACCTTGCCTCTCTGCAACACATTAAAGTGGAGGGGATTGAGAAGATCTTTGTTCGCTATCAGAACATCGTGACCACCATCAAGTCCAAGACCTACAATGTGCTTGACCACCGTAAATTAGAGGTACTCTTTAATTAAACATATGATAAAGTGCATTTTATAACAGCTAATATATACATGTGTTTATTTCAACAGCCACAGCTTCAAAATATGTGAATACAATTTTACAATAATCAATTTTTTCTTGAAAAGGTTTTTACTGACACAGAATTCTGAATATGCTCCTGATTGTCCTCTTTACACAGTTTGACAGCGACTACAAAGAGTTTAAGTTCCAGATACAAGGCCTCTTCCTGTCTCTCCAGGCATTGCTAACGGCCTGGTTTGAGCAGTCACTTACTGTAAGTAACTCCCTGATTATCTTTCACAGAACCTCTAGGGTCCTTCTTAGAAAAGCATCCAGCATCCAATATCCAGCATCCAGCAGGCTTTTTCTGCCCATAAATGGACCATGCGTAAGATTTGTGCTGTACGATTAGTATTAATACAAGAACACATCTGCAGTTAATGTTTTAAGTCAATGTTTCAAATATTTATTTCTATGAAATTCTTAAAAATGCGTGAGATATTCCCCATCTAAACTTTCTCGCAGATCGAGAAAATACTCTCCCCTCACCCTAAATCACCCAGGACTAGCCTATTCTATTTTGATCTTGTTTGGTATGGGAAGGAGCAGAGGAGACACGTCGTGTCATGCCCACGCTTTGTGTAGTGAGGTGGTGTCTCTTGAGTGTGGCAGTCTGCTGTTGCTAATGTGGTTTGTTTGTCTTGTCTTCTCTGAAATGGCACGCCCATTCCCACCCTATCCCCACAGGAAGTCTCTTTCCTCTTGCCAGGCCATCACTGTAAATCAGAATTCGTTCTTAACCGATTTGCATGGTAAAAAGAAACATCTGTTCCAGGCACCTGCTGTTCTAGGTCATTCATGTTTTGCACACACATACATGTTCATCCATTTGCAACCTGATGTCAGGCCAGGGAGAAGCCTATGGAGACCTCCCTAGTTTTAAATAATAAACCAACAAATAATGTCCAGGAAGTCCCCATAGCATGGAAAAGGCCTCATGGTCTCCAGGATGTACCCAGTTTGATAACTATATGATGGCACACAGATTTCTGAGGCCATCTACCGGCTTAAGCAACTTGTATGTTGTACTGACGAAGAGCAGCTGTATACAGTCTTATTATCATAGAAGTCCGCCTGCCCTTCAATAACCACCGTGTAGATCATGTTTAAAGATAACTCTGCTTTCACTGTACTGAATATTATTTCTCTGCTGTCAGACGGAACGAATGCTTGATCTACTCTGTAAGTTTGAGAATGGAGTCGGGAAGCAGCTGGACCTCACAGATAAATACATGGCTGTACTTCAGCGCTACAGTAGAGACTTGGAGCTCATTAGGAAACTCTATCAAAAACAGAAGGACAACCCTCCCATTCCTCGGAACATGCCTCCTGTGAGTCCACGTGCTCCAAAGTTTGCTCATTTGCTGTGCTTTGTTATTTAGCAGTTTGTCACTCCAGAGCAGTGAGTGACTTCTTTTCTTTGGTAACATCTAAACATTTTCTAAGTCACACATTCACCTTTTGTTGTGGATATTATGTATTGAGACTAGTATGGTAAATGCTAAATTCATTTCTAATCAAAATACATTTCAAATCAAAATACGTTTCAGATCAAAATACATTTCAGAGTGAATACATTTCATGATCTGCTTACTTAACTTAAATATGCTTACTGGACTTTTGTGAATTACTCTTTATTTAAACATCCCATTTTGGGCTGAATATCTCAAATATTGTTGAAAAATGTGCAGTACGTAGTATTATCATACCTCAGTGAAGACATGATTTATCGGGAACGGTTTAGGTTTGACAGCGCCACTTTTACCACTAGTGGCCAAAGGTTCCAGAATGCGTATTTATAGTTGATTCTGGGGGATTGTGAAACCATAACTATACAGAATAAATGTAAACGCCCTTTAACATTTCACAGTAAAATAACATAGACAGTGTGAAGAATTAGCAGAGCTCATTCAGAAATATCACGGGTATTTTTGTGCTTCAAACATTTTAAAATGCTTTTCTCTGGCAGGTTGCGGGGAAGATAATGTGGTCGCGTCAACTTTTCAGGAAGATTGAATTACCCATGTCTGTCCTCAAAACCAAAATTGACATTCTTAAGGTACCCTCACCTAGGTTTTATTAGAAACCTTAAAGTAGAGAAATGGTTTTGGCACTTGGGGTTTGTCACTTCCAATCTTTCAAGGTTCTTAAATAATACTTCTGTGGGGAAACACTCAAATAAATTAAGCTTTATGTGACATCAATGAAATGTGACATTTAGTGTACCTAATTTGTATGGTCTCTCAAAGAAAAATATTATCAAGCTAAGAATGCTTTCCATCCTGATTGACCTTAAACTTAATTTATTCCGTGGTATGGTAGTGTATTTATTGGACCAGAATCCAATACTTATTTGTTTGGCTAACAGACCTCAGAGATGAGGAAAGTAATCAGAAGCTATAACAAGATGGCAGCTGTTCTCCTTGAGTACGAGCTGCTATACCACCGGGGCTGGAGCCAAACTGCAGAGAAAGGTCGTCACAGCCTCAACGCATCCCTGCTTGTTAGAGACCCAGAAACAAAGGTTCACACCATTCTGACATGCTACTTCCAATGCTGCTCACAAAGACAGTGCCCTACTGTCGTTATTATATTCATGAAATGTAATTTTACCAAGCAGCCACAAGAATCCAACTGAGCTACACCTTGTATTAATATTTCCAAAACGCTAAACTGTGTTGCGCGAATTTGAGATTTCTATACCTTACTAATTATTGCATTTTGTGATGTTGACCAACCTAGGAAATATATGTCAACATTGACCCCATGCTCCTGGAAGTGCTGCATGAGTCCAAGTGCATTCATAAGCTCGGCATCGCAATCCCAAACGTGATCCTGAATATGTGTGCCAAAGAAGGGGCGCTAAAAGCCCAGCAAAACCGGTGAGCTACTCACTCAATCCGTTGTTTCAGTTACTAAACTGAACCTGTGGCTCCCTCGGGTCATGTCTAACTGCAGGAACTTGTGACTGTTGGTGTAAATGTAGCAAAGGGGATGTTTAAAGAGGGATATCACTCTGTGGCAGCCTACAGGAAATGCTGGAGGACTTTAATGCAGCTCTATCTGGGATCCCTCCACTCATCCTGCCCTTGATGCAGCCATTCATCAGCCGCGTGGAGACTTCTCTCTCCCCAGGGCTTACAACTCTCTCCTGGGCATCACTCAACACTGACAGATGTGAGAAAATTGCTCTGTAGTTTTCTGGTTTAAATTGGACTGAGCTATATTGCATCGACTCTTGGGAGGCTGTGCTGTGTGTGCCTAGGCTTTGGTTTCCTGATGTATGACACCTGATTTAGAAAGGGTAGTAGACACTGATTAGTTCACTGTTTAAAATAGTGTATGTATGTGTTTTACTGTGGGACGTGACCAAATGCTTGCACGCGTGTAGCTCTCCAGCGTCGCAGTCAAAGAACTCAGCCTTTAGACACCTGCTGCCAATATCAGTGATTTTGTCTGTCAGTGATTTTCGTGACACCAAACAAACACCCCTCTTTTCCTGCAGTTATTGAAAATGTGTACGGAGCACTCAGAGAACTGGAGGTGGTGGCGAAGGTTGCCATGGATACTCTGGAGTGTCGCATTGAGAGGGTTCTACAGACCATGTCGTCCACTAAACTTCTGGTGCTGCCTGAGGACACGCCTGTTTCACCACAAGCTTTTCAGAGCCAGGCTGAGGACAGTGTGAGGTCTGCTGGTCATACACTCAACATGTGAGTGCTGACAGAGCCCCACATACGAGCGCACGCGTACTGTGGGTCGCACTATTGGTCAGGTTACTGGAAATGTGAAGTCGTCTGGAATCTTAGCACTAGCCGACAAAATTACATTGACAATTGATATTTTCAACGTGATCCTCACTGTATTGGCCACTGCCGAGCACCAGTGTGCACCGCTGCTGTTCAGTTCATTCACCATCCTATTCTGATTTCACCACAGCCAAAGCAAGCAAGTAGAGATGTCTATGAATGAGATGATCGAGGATCTGAAGAAGAGGATGACGCCTGCTGAAGCCGTCAACCTTGAGGTGTGTTAAATGCCTTGTCTTGGTACAGGGCTGTTTCCTGCACAGCCCTGTACCGAGGTAGTTCAACTTAATCCTAGGCATTTACCTGGGATGCAAACACACATCTTAATATCTCACCTGGTTACATTAGCAATGAGAAATTGGAACTAATTATATCATGCCTTACTATAAGCCTATTTAGACTACAGCAACTGTTGTGACAAGCATTTATTTCATTAACATTAACATAGAATTAGAATATTTTTTTTATTCACGCTCGCAACAAAAACTCTGTACTGCAAGGTACAGACCGATGTCCTGGAAGGAATACAATCTCATGGCAATGGTATTTACTTGATTACTATCATGGTGCTCATGATCACACAAGTGCTGTTTCTGGTGATAGTAGCATTGTTTTGGTGCCAGTATAAGGTGTTCTTTTGTTTCTTCCCAATGACAAAATATTATTATATTAAATATTATTATTCTCTGATTCTGGTTTTGGAGATGGAAGGACCTACAGAAGGTAACATGTTACAATTGACATTTTGACCAGTTTATCCGAGGATAAATTGCATCTCCGATGCAAATCTGGCAACACGTCTTGTTCATCTAAATAAACCGATCGTAGTTTAAAAACTGTTTAACACATGATAACCAATGCCCCATTGTTCTCTTTACCAGGGATCCTTCCAGTGTCTACACCCGGATGCTAAACAGAAGACACGTTGCCAAACTTGTCTACCCTGTTCTTTTTACAACCTGATGGCTCAGTTGTGTCAGAGGAATACAGAGGCCCTGGTCAAAGGTGAGATGTCTGATTTAACATTGACCCAAGTGGGGCATTCAGGGTTGGGATCTACTCGGTTCAATTACACAGACATGAATACAATTGCAACAATTTAATGAAAGTAAAACAGATTAGTCATTATAGTTAGCGGCTTATTGCCACCAGCCCCACCACTCGAAATGTCCTACTTTGTGTTTCACACTTTCAAAGCTACAAGATCATCCCTTGATTCTTTGAGGCGAAGGCTTCATGTGGCTAGTACCAAGTACCAGTCGTCATCGTACCTAAGCCGACCACAGGTCCAGGTTCCTCTCTTCAAGGCTTCTATTGAGCTGGCCATTCCCAACATCGTCCTCAGGCCCAGTCTGGAGGACATCCAGGTGATGCGTTAAAATAGACACTATGAAATCAGCACTGGTCAGATGTTAAGACCCAGGCATTTTTGTGACTTATGCAGTTTATTCAATATGCAATTGTTTTAGTATCATTGCAAAATCATGGTGGCATTGCTCTCTGTCTTTCTGTCTTTCGGCTTTTGATTGCTCTCTCACAGAGTACTGTCAACAAAGTTGTCGGCGTTGTGCTCTCAATGGCTAAAGGAATCCCACTATGGACATATTCGAGTCTCCATCACAAGCAACTTCAGGTGTTATTCCTAATTTATTACACCATATTTGGTGTTATTCCTACCTTATTAGATCACGTTTCTTTTAAAGGAGGTCCCGTTTATTATCAATTTGCCAATTTTCTATTGGCTTGTATAGAAATGTTGTTCACTCATTTTACCTGACAAATACATGCACATGCATTTTTACAGTAATCCTACTGAGTTATGCTATTGAGCTATGACATTGCGTTTCGCTGTTGATTTTATCTCGGGGTCTTTTGTCTGTGCTACCCCCAGGCTGAGCAAGCTGCTGTGAGGGAGGCTGGAGATGAGGGCCCCCTGGCCAAGCAGCTGGTCCTGAAACCCCTTGACCGTCAGCTGGTCGAGCACAAGGACATCACCAAGGCTGTCATCCAGCTGAGTTCCATGGTGTCCTCTCTCAGGACTGAGGCTGGAGACATGCAGCAGGACTTTCATCACTTCTCCACCCTGTGGAATCAGGTCTGCCAGGCCACACCAGAGATACAGGACAAAAAGATGGCTTGTTTTTTTCAAGCCGTCAATAGTTACTCTACTATTCTGTGTGCACTCTTCCGCTGCATGTTCACTCTCACACACATAAAAATGAGAGAAGAATAATTGAATCCCAAGCTAATGTTGACCTGGGTTAACTGGATGGTTGGTGCTCCTATCGGCTGTTTACTACAGGCGGCTACCACATTAGAGCTGATGCAAGACGTTGTTTGATTTGGTTTCTATTTGCAAGTGTTAACCACTGTAAAGAAAAATAAATGATGTATTGGAGATATAAAGTTAAACAGTTTAGGAGTGATAGTGAGTGTCTATCGGTGCATGACTTCCTGGCTTTGTAAATAGGCAATCCAATTACACAATCATGTGTTCAACTCACATCAAATGTTTTTTCCTTACATATACCTGTTTGTTAATGCAGCCTTGTTTCCTCCAGGACCCTGAGGAACAGGTTAGATTGTTCCTGGAGACCAGTCCATCTCTCCCAGAGTTCAGCACTCAAATTGCCTTGTACTCTGTAAGTGATTCATTTGTCATTGTTTGAAAATCCAATTTGATTTCTTAACAGATTTTGTATATTCAAAATAAGATAAATTACAGCAGCAATAGCTCTCATGAGACTCTCTTGTGGTCTGCAACATCATTGGAATGAAATTAGAGTTTTTTTCAAGATCCTCAATCATTACCGTAGCGGTATTACATTATGACCTATGCTTCATGACAAATAGTTTCTACATTTGGATCTTTATAAATAGTTTGTTTCTTTCCTTTGCTCACTTCATGCAGAAATTGGAGGCTCAGATTGAAGACTTGCCAGCTTCCTGCAACGTGGGTTCAGTTCTGTTCCACACCGACCGCCTCAAGCTCTCCCTGACCCAGGAGTGCCGCACCTGGAAACTGGCCTTCGGAACCGCCCTGAACAGCCAGGCCTCAGCCAACATGGCCGACATCTACTCCTTCATAGATGGCCTGACCAAGCGGCTGCAGAGGCCTATTGAAGACCTGGAGGACGTTAGGGCAGCCATGGCCGCTCTTCGAGAGGTCAGAGAGGCAGAGATCCAGATAGACGCCACGATTGGCCCAGTGGAGGAGTCGTTTGCCCTGCTCAACCGGCACGAATTAGTCTTCAGTGACGGGAATGCAGAAAAAGTTGACGGACTTATGTACGCCTGGAGGAACCTCAGTGCGTTGGTGGGTGAAAAATTCAAGCTGCATCATGTCATATGTAAGTCACCTATTGTCATGCAGCAGGTAGCCTCTGTTAGAGCATCTAACCAGTAACCAAAATGTTGCCACATTGAATCCCAAAGCTGGCAAGATGTAAAAATCTGTCGTCCACTCCCTGAGCAAGGTGGTTAACAGACAACTGGTCCCAACAGCGTGTTTATGTAGACATCATTCTGTATATACAGTAGACTGTAGCACAGGTTACAGCCAACCATGTCATGCATTCTACACATTTGGCAGAAGAGGGCAGTAAATCCCTGTGTGATGAACATGCCCATCGCTTTCAGTCTTTTGATTTGCTCTGAATCTGTTTATCTAAAGGTAATGCAAACTCAAAACACCCTGGTGAGGATTCAACCTGCCATGAAAGCAGACCTACTCTCCGGGGTGGAGATCTTCCAAAGCTCTGTCCAGACCTACTACTCTGATTATGAACATAGGTTGAGTACAGGAATCTTTTCCATTGACATTCTATATGTTGGTGAGCAGGTGACAGATTGTTGTAATCCACATGATTTGTGTTCATCAAGTGGCCCTGGAGTTGAGGGATTGAGCCCAAATGAAGCCAGCGACAGACTGCAGATCTTCCAGGCCCAATTCGATGAGCTGTGGAGAAAATATATCACCTTCTCGGCAGGAGAGGAGCTATTTGGTCTCAAAGTTAACGGTGACGACTCTCCCAGTCATATCCATATCCATATTTAAATGCACTGTTACCTGGACCAAATGTATGCATGCCATTGGACATGAAAGAAATAATTCGCTGGCTAATATATTCTAGGCTAACATGGCAAATATTGTTTGTTAACAGAATATCCAGATCTTCAGAGAATTAAAAGAGATCTGGGACTTTTGTCAAAACTTTACACTCTCTACAGCTCAGTCACTGAAAGTGTCTCTGGTTACTATGATATCCAGTGGGTTGATCTGAACATAGACAAGATCAACAATGAACTGCAGGATTTCCAGAACAGGTACAATCCCATTCACTGTAATATTTTTATATTAGATGATACATTTTATGTATTCATGTTACTGTTGACTAGTCCTTGTAAACATTGTGATTACTAATTTGTTCTACTTTCCATAAGAATCCGGAAACTTCCCAAGGCATTGAAAGAGTGGCAGGCCTTTTGTGACCTGAAGAAGACAATCGATGACTTCAATGAGACGTGTCCGCTACTTCACATGATGGCTAACAAGGTGAAACATAACCTTCAACTTACCGTTAATAAACCACAACTCACCTACGAATCTCTTTCTTCCCTGACACCTGGCATTTTTACCCCTTCTCCCTGGCAGGCCATGATGCCCAGGCATTGGAGTCGCCTGAGCGATCTCACGGGTCATAGTTTTGAGGTGACGTCTGAGAACTTTACCCTCAGAAACATCATGGAGGCACCGCTGCTCAAATACAAAGAAGATATTGAGGTACTGTGTCACAAAATTACCTCAATGTAATAAAATGGTGAACAGAATTATGGTCAAACCAAACGCAGAAGCAGACGAGTTGCTAGGATCACAATACATTTGGCTTAGCCCCCCCCCCACACAACTGTATGTTCAGGGCTTTGAATATACATGCTGGAGGAATGTTTCAAAGTACATGCTAGCGGCCTACACGTCTACATTGTCATAACTCGCGATTGGAATTATAGATGAATAGATCAGGGGCTTTTTTTTAGGTACATTTCAAGCCCAGGCATGAGACGCCATTGCACAGAAGTAAATATAATATGACGTGTTGTGTCTTGAAAGGATGTGTGCATCAGCGCTGTGAAGGAGATGGACATTGAGGCCAAACTGAAAGACGTAGTGGCAGAGTGGAGCAGCCACACGCTCACTTTCGCCTCCTTCAGGAACCGAGGGGAACTGCTGCTGAAGGGTTCTGACACATCAGAGAAGGTTGCTCTCATGGAGGACAGTCTGATGGTGTTGGCTTCACTCATGAGCAACAGGTATTTACCACAGAATCCTTCTGTCTGGTGTGACTGACAGGGTGTTCAAACCCAGGTGATGCAGTATTATGAGCAAAAGCCTTTTCAAGCTGAGCTGTCAGTGGTTGAATTTGATTCTGTAGGTACAACGCACCGTTCAAGCCTTCCATCCAGCAGTGGGTCCAGAAGCTGTCCAACACAACAGAGGTTATTGAGAAGTGGCTCACAGTTCAGAATCTTTGGATCTACCTGGAGGCTGTGTTTGTTGGAGGGGACATTGCAAAGCAGCTGCCTCAGGTCAGACGGCTGAACCATTCAGCCTTTCAATGTTGATTGACATGCTGCATGTGAATGTGAAGTCAGTCTGAATTCATTGGGGATTTCCAAGGGGAACGGATTGATGGAGAAATAATGAAGAAAGGTCTGGAAGCATTCCAGAGCATGAGATACAAAGACACAAGCAGTCGTAGTAGATACGAAAGAAAGCGGATAAGACATACGTCTGGGGGGGAGAAGTCAGAAAAACCTACTCTCCATTTGAGCTTATAACCGTTTTCTGGATTGGATCAGGGTCAAAACATTAGAACATGGAATATGCATGATCAAATAGATTTATAGAGGCTTACTCATATACGTAAAGTGTTGACCATAACAAACAATTGTGGTCCGTTGCTACATATCTGTTGTCCACTTTTTCTTTTCATCCCATTTAGGAAGCCAAGAGGTTCCAGAACATTGACAAATCCTGGCAGAAGATCATGCAGCGTGCCCATGAGGTGCCCGGTGTGGTTCAGTGCTGTGTGGGAGAGGAAACACTCAGCCAGCTTCTGCCTCATCTCCTGGAGCAGCTGGAGGTGTGTCAGAAGTCCCTGAGCGGCTATCTGGAGAAGAAGAGGCTGGTGTTTCCACGCTTCTTTTTTGTCTCTGACCCTGCTTTATTGGAGATCCTTGGCCAGGCCTCAGACTCCCACACAATACAGGTACTGGACAGACATTCAAACAAGTTCAAAACATTTTGTCTTGGTTGGCTGCTGTTTCTTTTGCATCTCTTTGTAATTGTTCTGTCTCAGTCGTGACAATAGCTACAATTTTAATTTGTCAATATTACAAATGTACTTCTATAACAAGGTAATGTCTCTCCATGCTTAAAGGCTCACCTGCTGAGTCTTTTCGACAATGTGAACCGTGTTGTTTTCAATGAAAAGAACTATGACCAGATCCTAAGCTTCCAGTCCCAGGAGGGAGAGACTGTAGATTTGGCAGAACCCATTTTAGCTCAGGTGAAGCTCACTGTACACTGTACACTAAGTCATGGGAAATGAATGTCAATACTGAACATTTATGAACAGATAAATTTCAATACAAAATGAAACTTTACTTCATCACCAGTATTTCTCATTCCCATTGTGGGAAAGCCAATGTGTTTTTATTCCAGAACATTATAAATGGCTGTATTTCATCTGTTAGATATCATGTTGTGCCACGCTAACAGGGAGTGTCGGTTGGTGTCCCGTACAGGGAAATGTGGAAGCCTGGCTGGGTCTGTTGCTCGACGGAGTGAGGAAGACCATCCACGGCATTATCCGGCAGGCTCACATGTCCATCAGTGACACCGGGCTGAAAATGGTGGAGTTCCAGTCGGTTTTCCCAGCTCAGGTGGGACTGCTGGGCATCCAGATGATCTGGACCCGGGACGCAGAGGAAGCCCTTGGTCTCAGCAAGGGGGACAAAAAGGTCGGTCACTGTGAATGCATGCCAGAGTTTGGCCATTTAACTAGACCAGGGTCAAATATGCAGGCAAGACTTGGAAGTATTTCAGGAGCGCTTGTTTTAGCTTGCTGTAGACTTCTCTATTTGTGGTCACTGTAAACTCAACAATGCCAATGAAATTATACTGTGAAATGTGTTTTGCCATGATAATCTTCAGATATAGACCAGAAGGGACTTTATTTTTTCTTGAAGAATCTGCAGGGTAAATCTCTTTTCTGTCTTCCATCTTGGCATGATGACACAGGTCATGCAAACTACAAATCAAAAGTTTATGGATATCCTGAATGAGTTGATTGACATGACTACTAGAGATTTGACCAGAAACGAACGCACCAAGTATGAAACTCTGATCACCATCCATGTCCACCAGAAAGATATATTTGATGACCTGGTGAGCATCTTTTTTCATTTTCCCCAGTTGTGTTTATTAGAAGACCTGGGTTACACCGTATAAATCCTATCATTACTTATTTGTGCATCTACATCCCAATGTCACACAGGTCCGGATGAACATCCGATCAACGTCCGACTTTGAGTGGCAGAAACAATCCCGCTTCTACTTCATTGAGGACACGGATCGATGTGTCATTCAGATCACTGACGTTGAATTTGGCTACTGCAATGAGTACCTGGGTTGTACTGACCGGCTGGTCATCACTCCTCTCACCGACAGGTCACAAATCTGTTCAATCTACACGGAACCTGCTTGTGTTATACTGTTATTGTCTCACTGGGTAATAGGCAGATTCCTCAAGCACAGATGTTAGTGCTGTACTAAAAAGCATATTTAATTATGACTCCAGGGCATTTTATTTTAGTTCATAAGGACTCCCAGTTACTATTGCCCATGAGGTTGCTGCTTCTCATGGGGTCCATATTAAACATAAATTCATGAACGAGTTCAGCCGAATTATTGGTGAGAACCGCATTGTTTTTTTTACAAATTCTATTATGGACAATGTGTCTGACAGTGTCTTACTCAGTCGCCACCATGAGACAAGTGCAACCACTGATCATGATCCAGAAAAGCCCAAGTCATCACGATGAGACATCATCTCATACTGGCTCCTAATGACACTGCTCTTTTCCAGGTGTTACATCACCTTATCCCAGGCACTGGGGATGAGCATGGGTGGCGCCCCCGCAGGCCCGGCAGGGACAGGCAAGACTGAGACCACCAAGGACATGGGCCGCTGCCTGGGGAAGTATGTGGTGGTCTTCAACTGCTCTGACCAGATGGACTACAGAGGGCTAGGACGCATCTATAAAGGTAAGACGCTAGTCCCTGTGAACTAACGTGATGCAGTCTCAGCCTTGGTTAAATTCTGATAAATCTAAAAATGCTCTGTCAGTAGTCTTAGAACTTTGTCATGAATATTATTGCATTCTGAGGAGGGGTCAGGGTTAATGGTCAAGGACAGGGATTTTTACACTTTTGCGGGGGGTTCAATTTGCCTTGAAACATTTTTTTACACGCCTTTATATAACTGTGACACATAAAGGGCTTATTGGGGTAACCCACGTAGCTAATGGAGTTATGAAAAGTTAGATGACTGGAGAAAATGGAAGATTGGATCCCGTTGTCAGGTTTGGCCCAGTCAGGAGCTTGGGGATGCTTCGATGAGTTCAACCGCATCGAGCTCCCTGTCCTGTCTGTGGCCGCCCAGCAGATCTACATAGTGTTGCAGTGTAAAAAGAACAAGAAGACACAGTTCATCTTCACAGATGGGGACTTGGTTGAAATGGACAGAGAGTTTGGCATCTTCCTGACCATGGTAAGAATACACAAAATACAGCTTCTACTAGTCCACACAGATTTAAGGTCAAAGTAGCAACTGTAGGTGGAATATTGATGACATTATTTATTATTCATTTTGTACGGTTTGATTCTTTGGATGCCTCAACTCTGTCATTGTTATGTTACGGCTCTCATTGTCATTCTCTTGCTTGTCTTCTCAGAACCCTGGGTATGCTGGGCGTCAGGAGCTGCCGGAGAACCTGAAGATACAGTTCCGTACGGTGGCCATGATGGTTCCGGACAGAGCCATCATCATGAGAGTAAAGCTAGCCAGTGCTGGTTTCCGTGACAACCAGGTCCTCAGCCGCAAGTTTTACACTCTGTACAAGCTGTGTGAAGAACAGCTCTCCAAGCAGGTAACCTGAAGATGGAAGTAGGCCTGGGCATACTTGTGTTGGAAATATCAAAGACTAATGTCTCCTCATGTTCTCTTTAAGGTCCACTACGACTTTGGGCTTAGGAATATCTTGTCAGTTTTGAGGACACTGGGTGCAGTAAAGAGGTCCAACCCCGCTGAGCCTGAGAAAACGGTGGTGATGCGGGTCCTGCGTGATATGAACCTCTCCAAACTGGTACCGACCATTTGTCTTTTGCCCAACAATCTGAAGTGGTGTTTAACCATTATCCTTCACCGCTTCATAAACATCACCATGAATCCCCAGTTATTTGCTGGATTTGAAGGGTTTAAAAAATCATCCAATCTCTGTCTGTCTCTGACCAGGTTGATGAGGACGAGCCTCTGTTCATGAGCCTGATCAACGATCTGTTCCCTGGGATCGTCCTGGACAAGGCAGGCTACCCCGACCTGGAGGCTGCCATCCACACCCAGACTCAGCGGGCTGGCCTCATCCCCCACCAGCCCTGGGTCCTCAAACTGGTGCAGCTCTATGAGACCCAGCTAGTTCGCCACGGTCGGTCAATCTGGACACCCTTGAACACACTATTAACATTCTGCTTACGTATATTCTACTAATAAAACAGATTTAAATATGCCATTTAGTGGAAGACATGTTTCCGAAGCCACTTACAGTCAAACATGCATATGAATGGATGGTTCTTGTTGGATCCTTTCGTATTGCAAGCGCTATGCAGTAATTATTGAGCAACATAGAGCCAGTTTTAGCTGGAGCTGGGAATATACTTAGTTGAGATTGATTTAACATTTGTTAAACTGTTGGAACTGTGAACTTACAATATGCTCTACACTCAGTACACAGAAGCAAACCTACCACATGCTATAACTCATTAATATGAAATCTAGCATTAATTGTCTATCTGTAGGGATGATGACACTAGGACCCAGCGGTGCTGGGAAGACCACCTGCATCCACACCCTGATGAGAGCCATGTCGGACTGTGGCACGCCGCACAGGGAGATGAGGATGAACCCCAAAGCCATCACTGCCTCCCAGATGTTTGGCACCCTGGATGTGGCCACAAATGATTGGACCGACGGGGTCTTCTCAACCCTGTGGAGAAAGACTCTTAAAGCAAAGAAGGTCAGCAAAGCCAGTAAGGCAGGGGTTGAAGGGAGGTGTCCTTCTCTGGCAGTAGAGGTCAGTGTCCTGGTTAGTGTCCTGCTCAGTCATGTCATCAGTCACCCGGTTAGTCTATCGGTTAGCTTTCTGGTTTATTGTAACAGAAGGTTCAACAAGCTGTTTGTATGTGGATGTACTGAAATAGTATGACCTAGGGTTTTATGTTTTAGAATATTTATGATAATCTATGTCAGATCTTTGCCATTGTCCAATGCACCATGTTTTTGTTCCCCAGGGGGAACACATTTGGATTGTGCTGGATGGCCCTGTGGACGCCATCTGGATCGAGAACTTGAACTCGGTCCTAGATGATAACAAAACCCTGACCCTCGCAAACGGTGACCGCATCCCTATGGCGCCAAACTGCAAGGTGGTGTTTGAGCCCCATAACATTGACAACGCCTCCCCGGCCACAGTGTCCCGCAACGGCATGGTGTTCATGAGCTCCTCGGTGCTGGACTGGAAGCCAATCCTCCAGGCATGGCTCCAGAAGGTGCCACAGCAGCAGGCAGAGGCTCTCATGGTCTGCTTCCATAGTGTCTTCCAGGTCTGTCTGAAATTCTGAATGGAGTTTACCTTTCCCAAAGGTCACACACAGGGGCACATAAAGACTGAGGGTCACACATTCACAGAAAAAGACTCAAAGGCATGCATATGGGCACACACGCACAAACAAACACAGAAAAAAGAATATCACTGTCTTCCTCGAGCTACCCAGAGACTTGCTCTTATGCCCTGTGCAGGATTTGATCGACTTTGTCCTCACTGCTGTGTCACCCAAAATGCCCATCCTGGAGTGTATGTACATCAAGCAGACCATTGACCTTCTGCAGGTAAGTAGAGAAGTCTACCTGCAGATGAATAGGGAAACTGAAAAGAGCAAACCTGATATTCTTTAATGTACAGTACATGCTATTTTACTAGGACTACAGTCATGTCACACTTTACATTGCACTGAATATAACACAGGCCGATCTTGCAGACACCGATTACACCTTGAACTGGAACTGGACAAGAAAATCTCAAGAGATTTACATTGATCTAGATTTTGTGGTTAATCCAGGACTAGGCTAAATCTGTGATCTTTAAGACAAGGCTCAATATGGTACCTCTTTCAGGGTCTACTTCCTGCGGTGGAGGAGAAGCAGGCCCAGGGGGATGTATCACGACTCTTTGTGTTTGCTGTCATGTGGTCAGTGGGGGCTCTGCTGGAGCTGGAGGACAGAGCCAAGATGGAGGCTTTCTTACAGACCCACCCTGCCAATCTGGACCTGCCCCAGACCCATGGAGAACAGACTATCTTTGAGTTCATGGTTAATGAACGTGGCCAATGGGAGCACTGGTCAAAGAAGGTATGGCATGTGCTTTTGTTTTTAATTGATGTATCACTCCACTAGATTCATAACCTCCAGCCTACTAACTCACACTCTTTCTCAATCCGTGTCATGGTGATATCATCTCTAGGTGCCTGAGTTCAAGTACCCCACAGACTCTGTTCCTGACTACTCGTCTATCCTGGTGCCCAACGTGGACAACGTGAGGACAGACTTCCTGATGCAGACAATTATCAAACAGGGCAAAGCTGTGTTGCTCATAGGGGAGCAGGGCACTGCCAAGACTGTCATGATCAAGGTCTGAGGCTTACTGTATTTTGTTGAATGTACTTTTGGGGGTTTTATGACTTATACTTCAGCTTCCTGATACCACAGATCTATGTGTTTCATTGCAGGGCTATACCAATAAGTTTGATCCTGAAACTCAGCTGAGCAAGAGCTTGAACTTCTCCTCAGCAACATTGCCTAGTATGTTCCAGAGGACCATAGAGAGCTACATTGACAAGAGGATGGGCTCCACGTACGGGCCGCCAGCAGGAAAGAAGATGACTGTCTTTGTCGATGACATCAACATGCCCATTATCAATGAATGGGGTGACCAGGTCAGTAACTTATAATATCTAGATAAGCCAATGAATCAATCAATGACATTGAACTCCCAGCGATAACCAATATCACAAGATATTGTGTGTCTGTTAATAACCAGTTGAATAGTGTGTGTATATCTACAAACAGCCAATTAGATCCTGTGTCTGTCCGTAGATAACCAATGAGATAGTGCGCCAGCTGATGGAGCAGGGGGGCTTCTACAGTCTGGAGAGGCCTGGGGAATACACCAGCGTGGTAGACATCCAGCTGGTGGCAGCCATGATCCACCCGGGAGGCGGTCGCAACGACATTCCCCAACGTCTCAAGAGACAGTTCAGCATCTTCAATTGTACACTGCCCTCTAACTCCTCCATCGACAAGATTTTCTGCACTGTGGCGCAGGGCTACTTCTGCCCTGAGAGGGGCTTCCCGGTAGAGGTGTGCACCCTAGCCGGTGCCATGGTTCCAACCACAAGAAGAGTGTGGCAAGCTGTCAAAGCCAAGGTAGGGTGTTGTAAAAATGGCATTTAAATGGTATTCCATTTACTCATCCATCCATCAAATTCCTTTATGTTTCGTCTTCAGATGTTGCCTTCTCCAGCCAAGTTCCATTACATCTTCAACCTGCGGGATCTCAGTCGGATCTGGCAAGGTATTCTCACAGTGAAGGCCGAGGTGTGCCAGGGCCCTGATGTGCTGTCCTCACTCTTCCACCACGAATGCACCCGGGTCATCGCTGACCGTTTTGTAGACCACAAGGACAAACAGAGCTTTGACAGCATGCTGGAGAAGGTAGGAGTAAGATGTTGAATCTGTTCAGATAATCTTCGAGAGTTGGGTGGAAAAACATCAGTCGCTAACCACAGAACGGCATCTCTTTTAGGTCACTGTGGAGGAGCATGGATCAGACATGATCATGCACCCTAAGTGGGAGTCCTACTTTGTGGACTTCCTGAGGGATGCCCCTGAAACTACAGGGGATGAACCAGAGAACATCGAGCTTGAGGCTCCTAAGGTCTATGAGCCGATCCCATCTTTCCAGGCCCTGTCAGAGCGCCTGGCCACATTTCAGTTACAGTACAACGAGGCAGTCAGAGGCAATGCCATGGATCTGGTCTTTTTCACGGTACAACATGTACATTTGCTCCCACGTTGTGAATCAATGATAACTTAACTAAATCCTGTAGCGGGTCTGTATTCCCATTGATGAACAGGTCTTCTATTGTTTCTGAGCAGGACGCCATGAAACACCTGATGAAAATCAGCAGGATCCTCCGGACACCTCAGGGGAATGCCCTACTTGTGGGGGTTGGGGGCTCAGGAAAACAGAGCCTTACCCGCTTGGCCTCCTTCATCGCTGGCTACCAGAGCTTTCAGATCACCCTGACCAGGTCGGCCTTCTTGATTCCAGCCTAATCATAAAAACACATTAACCACTTTCCCAACAGTGCTCTGGATTTTGTAGGATTTTAACTCTTTATTCAGTTAGAAAGAGGGTAATGCAATTGATTTGTTTATGGAACATCGCAGATCTAATAAATGAATAATCAAATAACAGTTGAGCATGCTTTTTGATAAGCTTAAGTTAGAGTTAGTAATAGAATGTGTGTTCTTTGGTACACTGTACAGAACATACAACACCAGTAACCTTATGGAGGACCTAAAGTCTCTGTACCGCATTGCCGGGCAGCAGGGCAAAGGTGTCACCTTCATCTTCACTGACAACGACATTAAGGAGGAGTCCTTCCTGGAGTACATGAACAACGTGCTGGCCTCGGGTGAAGTCTCAAACTTGTTTGCCCGTGATGAAGTAGATGAAATCACCCAGGATCTCATCCCTGCAATGAAACGAGAGCACCCTCGCAGACCTCCCACCGCCGAGAACCTCTACGATTACTTTCTGTCAAGAGTGAGGAGCAACCTGCATGTAGTGCTGTGCTTCTCTCCGGTGGGAGAAAAGTTCCGTACGCGAGCCCTGAAGTTCCCGGGCCTGATATCAGGATGTACTATTGACTGGTTCCAGCGTTGGCCGCGGGACGCGCTAGTGGCAGTTGCCCATCACTTCCTTTCCCAGCATGCCTTCCAATGCTCTGACGAGGTCAAGCAGAGTGTGGTCCAGTCCATGGGGACCTTTCAGGACCTGGTGGCTGAGAAGTGCAATGAGTACTTTGAACGCTTTCGCCGTCAGACCTATGTCACGCCCAAGTCCTACCTGTCGTTCATCGACGGATACAAGATCATCTACTCGGAGAAGATTGCTCATGTTGGCATGCTGGCTGAGCGCATGAAAACAGGTAAGGTAAAACTACTGTTTTGATGGGCTGAAGACAGTGTGTGTTGTAGCGCTGTTATATTTGACCATTAAAATATTTCACCGTTTAATTTCCCACACCACCGTTATCCTTCATATCAGGCTTGGCTAAGCTGATGGAGGCAGAGCAGTCAGTGAGTCAGCTGTCCAAAGAGCTGGCCGTTAAGGAGCAGGAGCTGTTGGTGGCATCCAAGAAGGCTGACGGTGTCCTGCAGGAGGTAACGGTCAAGGCTCAGGCGGCTGAAAAGGTCAAGATGCAGGTGCAGAAGGTGAAAGACAAGGCTCAGGCCATCGTGAACGAGATTGAAGCTGATAAGAAAGTGGCCGAGAGCAAGTTGGAGGCAGCCAAGCCTGCTCTAGCAGCTGCTGAGGCCGCGTTACAGGTGAGAGAAGTGCCCAACGGTTTCCATTTTCTCAATCAGAGTGCACCAAGCTAAGAGTATCATCTTGAATATGCTATGACATTTTATGTAATAGTTAGTGTCTAAAACACAACACATTTGAAATATTATGGTCAGATTTTTTATTTTTTTATTTTACCCAGACCATCAAGCCTGCAGACATCGCCACGGTGAGGAAGCTGGGCAAACCTCCTCACCTGATCATGCGCATCATGGACGCGGTGCTGCTCCTCTTCCAGCGTCGCGTGGACCCGGTTACCCAGGACCCAGAGCGGCCGTGCCCTCGCCCCTCTTGGAGCGAGGCCCTGAAACTCATGCAGCAGTCTGGCTTCCTCAGCATGCTGCTAAACTTCAGCAAGGTAAGACACAGATGAATTAGACAGGCCGGGACCTGGGGTCTTCATTAAGCAGATGACGACGATTTGACCCACGATTGGTTAACAACACATGTGAAACACCATCTGTTTACCTCATGTGGTATCAAAACACCTGTGGTTGATGTATGTTTTAGACATTTTGGAACTGGGTCATGACGTCTTCTGAATGAAGAACAATGAAAATGTCGATATGATTGCTATAGTTGTTTCAATGTTTGGCCGTAACTATTTCAACAGACAATGTATTATCATGAGTGCCAAACAATGCCTGCAGATTCTGCAAAATATATGAATGCAAAAGAAGAATTGTCGATTTCAGCTGCCACTCTGCTGACCTCCCCCTCCCCCTGTCTCCCCCCTGTGTCCATCTGGTTATGCTTCCAATCTGTTATAGGTTAAATAGACTCTGGGCTTAGCCCACATGCATTGAACTTTTAACATTTGGACCCTGGAGTTTAAGGCCGGGTGTTTTGTGAAAGCACTTTGTGACAACTGCTGATGTAAAAAGCACTTTATAAAATAAATTTGATTAGCTTTTTTTATATATTTGTTGTTTATGAATTGAAGCCTAGGTGCTGATATTAAATAGGAATTAACTATAAAAAATTTAAAAAATCAGGAAAGAAACTGCCATTTAAGGATAAGAATATAGATTGTGGTGCAAACATTTGGTCAATAAATCATGCATAACTCAATTATTCAGCAGGGAAGTATCTCTGACTGATTATAAACTGACATTTCTTCTTATAGGTAACACATTTCAAAGTAAAGGAACTCAACACTGACCATTACTAGCCTAGGCCAAGAATACACTGCAGTCATCCATTGTCTAGCACATATATTAACACACACACACACACACACACACGTGGGTGGGATTAGGAAATGTGTTATTCACAGGCAGTAAAATATAGAGGCCAGGGGAAAGCCCCTGACTGGTAAATATCACTGTGTGGCAGTGTGAAATTACCACAGAGGTGCCAATGAAGTTAAGGAACCCGATATCACAGCCTTTTGTCCCACCAACACTTGGACAGACATGGCGTTTTGGAAGTTGCAAATCCATCTGTGGTCTGATATTACTGATTGACCTTCCTCTATCAAATCTGTTAAGAGCCTTTTAACAGATGCTCATCAACTGAACGTCTATATATTAATAATCAACTCTTATAACATTCAAGTGCATAAGAACTGCAGGTTACTGTTTCAATCCGCTTTCAGAATAATATTATGTTCCATCAATATCCCTGACATTCAGAAGTCAAATATTCAACCATAATTGTTTGGTTAAAGTGTCCACTGAAATGATTAGGAGAGAGGAACATCCCTGTAGTTAAACATAATTATGAACCATGTGATTCTCCTCCACTGAATGTGTGCCGCCGTTCCCCACATCCCTCTAGGACTCCATCACAGAGGAGGTGGTGGAGCTGTTGGCGCCATACTTAGACATGGAGGACTATAACCTAGACGCAGCCAAGAGGATCTGTGGCAACGTGGCTGGACTCTGCTCCTGGACGGAAGCTATGAAGGACTTCTTTTCGATTAACAAAGAAGTCCTACCTTTGAAGGTACTCTGCACTCATGCGGGTGCACGGTGGTGGGATAGGACTGTGTACGTGCGAAGTTATGCGGTTCAAATTACTGTTATACCGTTAACCCAAAGCCTAGGCATTCGTTCAGGGTTCTAACACTATACTTCATTTCTCAGTCAACCAGACTCATTATTGAAGCTTAGTTTCTTGGGTTAGTAGGACCATCTTGAAATCTGGGTTTGCCCACCGAGTCAAAGCCTGGACAGTAACACAGGAAGGAAACGTAAATCCTTAGTTCTCAGGTTACTCAGATACCTGTTTTCATTGAATGTGTTCCCCCAGGCCAGCCTGACCCTGCAGGAGGCCCGTCTTGGTGTAGCCCAGGGGGAGCTGTCCCGTGCCCAGGAGCAACTGGACGCTAAGCAGCAGGAGCTGGACGAGGTGCAGGCACTCTATGACACCGCCATGAGGGAGAAGCAGACCCTAATGGACGACGCTACGGCGTGCCGGCGCAAGATGGCCAACGCCACCGCGCTCATCACTGGACTTGGTGGGGAGAAGGTGAAGTGCTTTCAGCCTGTGTCAGCTATGTCTATGACACCATGATTGTCTGGCGCTTACGTAACTCTACGTCGTCGTGTTTGTCTGTCAGATTCGCTGGACCGAGAGCAGTGCCCAGTTCCAGACTCAGATCAGGCACCTGGTCGGTGACGTTTTGCTGGCCACTGGCTTCCTTTCGTATGCTGGCCCCTTTAACCAGGAGTACCGCAACCTGCTGCTGACACTGTGGAGGACGGAGATGAGCAGCCACCAGATCCCCTATAGTGATGTAGGACTCTAGAGAAACGTTTTTCCATCCGTCTTGAACTTATATTCCATGAGCTTTGTGTAATGGCCGTCTTTATATGTGATAGTATAGTTTAAGAAAAGTATACAAGTTGGAATTATGGCTTCTAATAATTCCCAGTCTATCTGGTTGTTAGATGTGAAAATCTTATTGAAAAACAAATATACATCTTAATTCAATAATAAATCAAGCCAACAGTTCTAATGCACGTATTTCATGCGCAGTGTGCCTCTGACAGAACTGTTCATCTGTGTGTTTGTAGGACCTGAATGTAATCAGCATGCTTGTGGACAACACCACAGTGGGGGAGTGGAGCCTCCAGGGCCTGCCCAACGACGACCTGTCCATTCAGAACGGCATTATCGTCACCAAGGCGTCACGCTACCCCCTCCTTATTGACCCGCAAGGCCAGGGAAAGATCTGGATCAAGAACCGTGAGAAGGACAGGGAGCTTCAAGTAACTACGAATGAGTAGTTGAGATCTCACTCAAAGAAAGTTCAAGCAATTTAAACACTAAATTGTCCGCTGAACAGGTGTGTTCCTTACCATTTCTGTTACAGGTGACCTCTCTGAACCACAAATACTTCCGCTCCCACCTGGAGGACGGCATGTCCCTGGGGCGCCCCCTACTGATTGAGGATGTAGGGGAAGAGCTTGACCCTGCTCTGGACAACATCCTGGAGAAGAACTTTATCAAGTCTGGCTCCACATATAAAGTAACATGCTTGTATTGTAATTGATGTACATGCATGTTATATGTTATCTGCTGCATTAGCAGTTTTAGTTTCTGTGTTGAATGTGTGTTTTAATTGCGAAGCTAAAATTTTGTGTTTGCACAATATTATATATTTATACTAGTTCCAGGAAAA
The DNA here is from genome assembly GCA_016801105.1 of Esox niger. Classification (NCBI taxonomy): domain Eukaryota; kingdom Metazoa; phylum Chordata; class Actinopteri; order Esociformes; family Esocidae; genus Esox; species Esox niger. Next base: position 14,615 of record JACXGJ010002031.1, on the reverse strand, counting down.
TTGCTAACTGAAATTGACAGTACTCTTTTCTTAAAGATTATTCAAATATTATTAATCGGCTCCAGGATTGCTTTGGCAGCAACCCATTTCATTTCATAGACTGAATTTCTCTAAACTCCCTGCCCTGTCAACAGGTGAAGGTGGGGGATAAAGAGGTGGATGTGATGAAAGGCTTTACCCTTTATATCACCACTAAACTGGCAAACCCAGCCTACACCCCTGAGATCAGTGCCAAGACAGCTGTGGTGGACTTCACTGTCACTCTCAAAGGCCTGGAGGACCAGCTCCTTGGCCGCGTCATTCAGATAGAGAAACAGGTACTAATAAAGAGGTGCCATTCACCCATTCGTTTGGGTTGTCATTCATGCTGTCTGGGTAAAGCCAGTTTAAATGTGTTCAGAGCAAAACAAAGTCTGTATTCCAAGACACATCGCGTTTTAGTCTTTTTCTCTCTCTTTTTTTCTCACTTTCTCTCCGTCTCTCTCTTCCTCAGGAGCTTGAGTCAGAGCGCGTGAAGCTCATGGAGGAAGTGACGTCCAATAAGCGGAAGATGCAGGAGCTGGAGGATAACCTGCTGTACCGGCTGACCAGCACGGAGGGGTCTCTGGTGGAGGACGAGTCCCTCATAGAGGTCTTGAGAGTAACCAAGACCACTGCAGAGGAGGTCTGTGTGACTGGGTGTGTGTGTGTGTGTGTGTGTGTGTGTTTGCAGTATTATCCTGGTGTCCTCAGGTCACATGGAATTAAGTTCCAAATCAAGCTGCAATGACCTTTTTTCATTGGTATGGCTGAGTGTGCACGATGTCTTTCCAATGAGGAAATATTAAAGACAGTGAAGCAAGCGTATAATATTTTTAAAGATACATTTCCAAGTAATGTTATGATTAATTGCTTAGGAAAATGTTTAACCTAGGCCACAGAAGCGTTTTATTTATTTAAATGCTTTTAACAATGACTTTGTGAAGACAGTGGTTCAATATTGTACGTTGTAATTGTTTGATCAGGTCAGTGAAAAGTTAACAGTGGCAGCCGAAACTGAGATGAAGATCAACCTGGCCAGGGAGGAGTACCGTCCAGTGGCCACACGGGGCAGTATCCTGTACTTTCTCATAGTGGAGATGAGTCTAGTCAACGTCATGTACCAGACCTCCTTACGCCAGTTCCTGGGTGTCTTTGATTCGTCCATGGAGAAATCCACCAAGTCTCAGATCACCTCCAAGAGGATCCTCAACATCATTGATTTTCTAACCAACCAGGCATTTCGATATACAGCCAGGGGCCTGTATGAGAATCATAAGTTCCTCTTCACCCTGCTCTTGGCCCTAAAGATTGACTTACAGGCCAAGAACATCTCACACAGCGACTTTCAGACATTCATCAAAGGTCTAGACAATCACATTCACATTTTATTTAATCATTACTGCTCTTATCTTTTAAAATGTTTTGATTGTGGCTGATGTTTTCAGCTTCACTGACATCTGGCACTGAAATCATATTGACAGGGAAACTTGTTTTCCTATTTTATTTAAATTGTTGTGTATTTCTTTTTACCTACCAGAGAACCAATGAACAGCTTCTATTTTTCATACCGAAGCTAGGTTAATCCAAACTGATAAGTACCCTGAATGGTTCTTCAGTAAGTTAGGAAAAGGCCGGCAGTACCATATCTTATAACCTGACCAAGAAAGACCATGACAGCTTACTATAACATATCCCTGAAATTAGCATAGCAGCGGTGACAATTCACTTCCATGTATTTGCTCTTATTTCCGAAGCTGGGTAGTGATCTCACACTTTGTCTCATATGGGACTGGTCCGACCCACAGGGGGAAACTTAACACTCACTGCCCGGTTTATATTTCAGTCCACTGCTGACTGTATGCGTCCAGATCTATTTTGGACCCACAAATTCCCCCTCACACAAACGCCAATGGCGTGAATGCAGCAGCCATGGACAAGCTCTTTGTTCGTCCTTATTCCCAACAAACAGGAGGCGCCCATAAGGCATTCAGGGGGATCGTGACACACAACCTTCTGATGTTCCAGGGACGTCCAATTTACCGACACTCTTTATGTCTGCAGGGCTGTAATTGCCTACGGTACACAGTAGTTATTATAGGTGGTTTGGTGATGTTCAGTGTGCAGCCAAGCATTACAAACATGAATCTTATCCTCCCCGCAAGGTGGTGCAGCTCTGGACCTGAACTCTGTGGAGGCCAAGCCCAGACGCTGGATCCTGGATGTGACTTGGCTCAACCTGGTCCAGTTGTCCAGTGTGCACCCCTTCAGCCAGCTCCTGACCCAGGTCGCCCACAATGACCGCCCCTGGAGAGCTTGGTTTGACCAGCCCTCCCCCGAGGAGGCCCCCATTCCCGATGGGTATGACAACATGCTGGACACCTTCAGGAAGTTGCTGTTGATCCGGAGCTGGTGCCCAGACCGTACCATTGCACAGGTGTGGGGGGGTTGGGCTTACCTGTGGCTAAATTGGACCAGCAATCTGAATCGGATCAATGTCTGTTCCTTTGCTGTTCCGCAGCAGTCACTTTTAGTTACAATGCGTGTTTTAAAAAGAAAACACTGCATTTCTGTGCATTTCCAGGTTACCAGTTTGGATTTGTTACTCAAATCAAATGTAATTTTCCCAAATCAAGCAAATCATAAGTGAATGTTGATTAATCTAACCTTTAGTCAGGAACGTGACTGTGAACCTGTGAAACAGACACAGAGTCCCAGGAATAAACATACCAGCATTCAGTACGTCACATCAACCAAGGGATAATTATCTCTATTTAAAAATTATAATAAACTGTTCGCTGAGTGGGCCTAATGTGTTTACGATTGTTGCTGAGTGCACATTTGACAAGCTCATTTACTCAGGAACTGTGGAAACTCTGAGGGGAAAGAGAGAAAGGCGCAGGTGTTCTGTAATCATTTACAAATGCGTCGTTACAGACAAGCAGCTCCCCTTTCGGTTGGGACTATAAAAAGCTTCTGTGAAATGAGTGAACAGCTGACAGCCCCCATAGCCGGAGATTATCATTCAAATTTACCATCTCTCTGAACCAAACCGTTGCCAAGTCACATAAACCTCACTTTGTATGGTGGCTCCAAATGTTTCGTATGTCATGAATACACACAGAAGTAGAGGTGGTTCGTTCCCGCCGTTTACCTCTTACAGGCACTGAATTCTCATGTCAAATCTCAAAACAGGGATAGGGCAGCTGATTACAGTTTCAACACAGATTACAGTTAATGTCCAGGGACTTTTCCACAAGTCTTCGCACACTACCAAACCAAATCAAGTTATTACATGGGCTGGCTGGTGACCTGGTGGTTAGAGCTTTGGGCCAGTCATAGAAGTTCCCCTGTTCCAGTGCCTAGTCAATGAGGTGAAAAGTAGATCTTTAAGGGTTTGAGAAAGTAATTTAACCGTAATTACTCTTATAATTCACTGTGGATAAGATTCCGTTAACAAACAGAACTGTTTTAGTCAGGCCTATTTATGCACCCACCCTAGCATCTGAAACTTGCTGGGAAGAATCTAATACAATACAGTTCAGAGGAGGGAGTTGATTTACATCCCCCACTTTTCAATTTTCCCCCCACCTGTCACTTCAGCCAGCGCGATGCAGAGCCAGTCGTTTCCAGTCAGCTCTATTGATGAACAGTGCCGTACATGCCGCTCGCAGGCTGCGGACGCTCTGTGCAACGGGCCACTCATTTGTCTTAAAGTTATTGATGTCCAGAAAAGATACCGCATGTTGGCCTTGTAGTCATAGTGATGTTCAAAGGAAAATGGGGTGTATTCAAATGTGCTGTAGATTTGCTGTTCATTGTACATATACTGTCATTCGAAAACCCAGGTCAGTCTGTCAAATTTGGCCTCTCAGTAGAATCAAAACGAAAACCTGCAGTTGGGTCAATGTGCCTGTTGCATTACCTAAAACAACTAAAATTAATTTTGTAATTTAAAGTAATATGTCCTATGTTCTCCATGTTAGCTTTTGAATCCCTTTGGCTTTTTGTTCCAGGCACGGCATTACATAGCTGAGTCGCTTGGACCTAAATACGCAGAGGGAGTCATTCTGGACATGGAGTCCATGTGGTTAGAAAGCAACAAGAGGACTCCCATGGTGTGCTTCCTCTCTATGGGTTCAGACCCCACGGAGAACATAGAGCGCCTGGCAAAAGCAAAGGTAACCTTAGGGGAAGATTTCCGAGACTTACAAATAACAAAACAACCGCTTTCTAAGCACGTTTCTGCTAAAACGAATGCGATGGAGGAATTTGATACTGTTTTTGACCATTTTGCTGGTATTATGTCCAATGTGTTTCTACAGGGGGTCCCATGCAGACCCATCTCCATGGGACAGGGCCAAGAAGTGCACGCTCGCAGGTTACTGGCCAGCTGTATGTCTGACGGGGGCTGGCTCCTACTCCAGAACTGCCACCTGGGCCTGGACTTCCTTGATGAGCTCCTGGAGTCAGTCGCCAACACAGAGAATATCCACGATGGCTGTAGGGTGTGGCTGACCACAGAGGTCCATCCCATGTTCCCCATTAACTTCCTGCAGTCTTCCATCAAATTCACCAATGAGCCTCCTCAAGGTACATGGCGTCACATAGGGCGGGACTTCAATTGTCTCTGTTGACTAGAAGGGTGAACGTTACCATTGTCATTTTAATGCAGTTAGTCACACCAGATCTTCTGTGTTATGTTAAGTACACAGCGAGGTTGGGCTCGGTTCTATTTAATTTCCAGTCAGTTCAGGAAATACGCTGAAATGCCAATTCTCCCCAATGATTATCAATGAGGAAGTGTTTTATTTGGAACTGAGAGTTTAATTGCCTTTTTTGAATTCTCATGCAGGCATGAAAGCTGGCTTGAAAAGGACTTACAATGGTGTGACTCAGGATATGCTAGAGATCACTAACCTGCCACAGTGGAGACCTCTCTTATATGCAGTGGCCTTCCTCCACACTGTTGTTCAGGTCTGACTGAACAACATCACGTTATATCAAGTTCACCCCTATATATTTTCACCACTGCTGTTGTTTCTCATACTTTCACATCTTTTCTTAAAAATCGTTTTCTGCCTCTGACTGTACTGCTCTCTGTCCCCTCTGCTGGACGGGAACCCTTTGAAAATCAATCAGTCTACCGAGAAATATTGAAGTTATTTAAATTACAACTATTTTTTTATTTAATGTTACAAGTGGATTTTTTAGATAATGCTTTTTCCTGTGAATTATTGCGAATTTTTTTCCTGCAGGAGAGGCGTAAGTTTGGACCTCTGGGCTGGAACATTCCTTACGAGTTCAACCAGGCAGACTTTACCTCCAGCATGCAGTTTGTTCAGAACCACTTGGACGACTTGGATGTGAAACGTGGGGTCAACTGGAGCTGCCTGCGCTACATGCTGGGCGAGGTCCAATATGGCGGCCGTGTCACCGACGACCTGGACAAACACCTCCTTAACACGTTCACCCGTGTGTGGTTCAGCGAAGGCATGTTCACAGACAAGTTCTGCTTCTACAAGGGTTACACTATACCCAAAGCCAAGCATGTGACGGAGTACCTGCTCCACATTGACACCCTGCCGCTTGTCGATTCGCCAGAGGTGAGAAGGGTCGGAGTAGAAGTGGAGTTAGAAGGAGAGGTGTTATTGTTGTGTCGGGCAGTTGTATTACAGCTCTTCATTTTGGTTCATTTTAAATAGACACCTTTCGAAACCGAGCGACTAACACAGTACAACACATATACCATTTCCTGTTCTTTGGCCGACAGGTATTTGGTCTTCATCCTAACGCTGACATAACCTACCAGACAAACGTGGCCAATGAGACCCTGAGCACCATTATCAACATCCAACCTAAAGACAGCGGGGGAGGGGGAGGGGAGACCAGAGAGGCCGCAGTGTTTAAGCTGGCCAATGAGATGCTGGACAAGTTACCACCTGACTATGTTCCACATGAGGTAACCAACCAGACATGGACTAGATTGTCAGTGTCCTTCACAACCAGTTCTATATATTGGTGCTGTGAACGTACGAGAATAAACATAAATAAAACGATGCCCGGTGCTTTGTCCTTCAGGTCAAAGCTCATCTTCAGAAAATGGGCCTTTTCCAGCCCATGAACATCTTTCTGCGACAGGAGCTTGACCGCATGCAGCGGATCATTGGCTGTGTACGGAGCACTCTCACCGATCTGAGACTGGCCATTGATGGTAATTCTCTTTTTAAACAATATTAATGAGCATTAATGTTGACCACCTGACGTTTGAGTCTGGTTTCAGTAGATTTCAGGAAACATAACCAAACCATGTCCTGTTAGGAACTATTATCATGTCGGAAGATTTGAGGGATGCCCTGGACAGCATGTACGATGCCCGCATCCCAAAGCTCTGGCAGAAGATCAGCTGGGACTCCGCCACTCTGGGCTTCTGGTTCACAGAACTGCTGGAGAGGAACCAACAGTTCCATACCTGGATCTCCAGTGGACGGCCCCACCAGTTCTGGCTGACAGGCTTCTTTAACCCACAGGTGGGGTGCATACAGGCACACACTGACATAGAAGACAAGGCAGTCTCAACCAATGAATAAGTTGTTACAGAATAACAAATAGAAGTTATACATTGTATTCATTATCTTGGAATAATATAATCCAAATGACCATGCATTTAAATGGTGAATTTTTAAAAACATTTTAGAAAGGTTTATTTAAAGCACATAGCCAAATGTGGAATTTTCCCACTACTCATGGACGGTCATAGGGCTTTCTGACTGCCATGAGACAAGAGACCACCAGGATGAACCTGGCCAAAGGCTGGGCCTTGGATACAGTGGTCCTTCACAACGATGTCACCCGGATGATGAGAGAAGACGTTACATCCCCACCGCCGGAGGACATGGGCGGAGTCTACGTGTACGGGCTCTTCCTGGACGGGGCCGGGTGGGACCGACGAAACTCCAAACTCACAGAATCGCCTCCAAAGGTCAGACTCGGCATCACATTATTCACAGTGGATGCCTGGACATGTTTAGTAATGAGACCACGAAGAGGATACGAAACCGATTCAAAATATCTGAAGAAAGCGGAAATCGCTTCAGAGACCCGGGCAATGTTAAACACTTTAAAACATGACAGAAATATAGAAAATGTACACAGCAATTAAATATAAACAATGGAAACAGTGCAACACTCCTACAGCTACTTTACAATATTTACTGAAAATGCATATTTACGTGAGTATGTAGGAACCAGACTTTTTTGAGTTTCACCCCTGTTTGTTCAACTTCCAGGTCCTCTTCACCCCACTCCCTGTGGTCCACATCTATGCCATCAGCACACTGGCTGCGGATGCCAGATGTCAGCAAGCGATAAGCCTGTACCCCTGTCCCGTGTATAAGAAACCCCGACGCACCGACCTTACGTTCATCCACACCCTGCTGCTACGGGCATCCCAGTCCCCAGATCACTGGACCCTGAGGGGCGTGGCTCTGCTTTGTGACTGCAAATAAATGGAATCTTTCATTGAGGATTAGCGGTAGACATGTTAGTGTGTGTGTGTGTGTGTGTGTGTGTGTGTGTGTGTGTGTGTGTGTGTGTGTGTGTGTGTGTGTGTGTGTGTGTGTGTGTGTGTGGTTTAAACCACATAGTGAATATCATAGTGATAATAACATCTATATCTAAAGTGATATTTTGGAATTACATATATGCACTACAAACTCAATAATTTTTTTATGATGCTTGCGTTTCGTACATCCATATTAGAATATTAATCATTTTATTAAAACATATTTTAAAAATGACTAGAAGATGGAAACAATGCAATGACAATATACACATTTCTGTTTTAAAGTAAAATCATCCTGTCATCCTGCTGTAACGTCTGTTAAAGTGCAGTAGAAAATAATTCATCTTTTAGTCATAACAATCACATTTCCCTCATTTAGGATATTTAACCTTTCAAAGAAACATTAGAATGGCACTATATTGCAATATAGTAATGACACTTTAATAAAAAATATATATTATTATGTAATAAATCATAACATAGTGAACAAAGCAAAGATGTTGGAAATTTGTTTTGTGTTTTATAGATTTATACTTTGCCTGCATTCTTTATGTTATCACCATCAAATCATAAGCTATTCTAATGCATTCTCTGGGAATTTACCAAAAGTTTTGACTACTTTCTTGTCAGGTAGACAGTTATCTTTGCATGTTCTGCATGTAACAAATAACCGTATCAGCAGTTCCCTAATGTTACACGTTTTTATACCATTTAAATCAGAATAAAGGACTGTGGTGTTTAAATAGAAACTATCTACAGCTAACATGAAGATTGGACAACGTAAAATTATTAACATGCAAAATGTGCTACTTTCTACATAGCAGCAGATAGGCTTATATTTCTTTGAAACAAAAGACAATTTATTTTAAACTAAAATGAAATAATATCTAAAGTCATGCAAATTCACTCTCTAATGCAGCAAACAACTCTCAATAAAATATCTAGAGGGCATAAATATTAAACTACACTAAAAGAGTAGCAGATACATGTATGTTGATGAATCTGACCATACAGTGGAAGGATCTACTTGTTATGTATTCCTACTGGTCATTTGTATCGCTAACTCAAAATATCGTTGAAAAAGTGATTTCCATAAATGTTTGATCAAAACCCCAGTTTTTCTTATCTCCACCCTTTCAAGTTGAACAATTTCTGCATTCAATTATATTTGAAAAACTCTTTGACTCCAGACAACCACTGATTTGAGGTTTTCCTTTGCAAGATCTGCACAAGGAAGCCTATATAATGGCAGAATTCTAGATCCGCAGGCATAATTGATACCAAAAGTTCATCAATCTTCACTTACCGCTAAACAAAGTCAATCGGTTTATTATTTTGTGTTTACATTAACCGCCATCAAAACATACATTCCACAGCTCCATTTCAATTTCCATCACTTCAAAGGCTTTGTCTTGTTAACATTCTGTATCAGTTCTTCAACATGCAAATCAAAAACAATAGAATGTCAGTTATATTGTATGTTGATTGTAAAGACGTCCGTCACAAGTCTGTAGAACAAGTCCAATTCCGCAGACTTGCTGTAATTCTTGCCAGTTTATTTGTTTTGCATCCTTGATAGTCCGTGTTTAATGTAAACAAGATGAAATTACACAAAAATAGATATTTGTTCTACCTATAGAAATCCTTGAATTCCCAAAACAAATATGACATCGACATGTTACATGAGTGTTGTGCAGATGATCGAAATTCAGTGTGTTCGGCTAACTGGCCCGTTTCCGGCACTACTGGGACTCAGTCACCACAAGGCCGATTCTACGAAAAAGAAGAAGAGAAAAAGCGTGTGTGTTGATACTTTGCATTTCCATGACGTCAGGCTTAGGAGAGCTGCTTGATGTCGTGCATCGGCACCTCCTCCTCGCCTCCGTCCTCAGCCTCCTTGGTCACCTCGGTGTAGGCCAGGTCGGGGCTGGTGGATTTGCGGCCCTTGGGTGGTGGGACCGGTGCGGCGTCCTCAGTGACCCCCTCCGCCCCCTCCTGGCCCTCCGCCACAGTCCGCTCCTTCTTCAGCTTGGCCGGCACGTGGCTGACCAGGGTTTCCTTGAATCGAGAGCCCGACTGCTTCAGCCTCTCGCCGGACTGGCGGATCTTCTCCCGGCGCTCGGTCGACACGATGCGCTCGCCGATCTGGCCCACCTTGCTGCTCATGTTCTCTTTTGTCTTGGCCATGTTTGCGCGGGAGAAGGTGGTCTTGAAGCTCTCCATGCGGCTGAGGCCTGATTTCTTCATCTTGGCGGCGGTGGATGAAGTGGCTTCCTCCACCACCACGTACTCCTCGTCCGACTCAGGGGGGAGCTCAAAGTGGTCCGGCTCCACTGCAGCCGCAGCCCGTTTTGGTTCCTTGGGTTCACTCGGTTCTTTGGGCTCTTTACTGCCAACCACAGCCGGTACCTCACTGTCACCCTGTAATGAGAACAGAAATCAGGTTGAGCGTTATAGAACCTCACGAAAGTCAACAGAAAGGTTGACAAAAAGGCCTGAGTCTTCCGGATAGACATATTGTATACTAGAATAGTATCTGTAATATCAAAGGGAAGTATATTAGATCAAAATGTATTTTTTAAATATTATTATTTTACTTATGTTGAGAACAAACACTTTATATTAATACTATGGGTGCTGTCAGGGTGAAGTGTTTTGTTCAGGGACTGAGCGGCAGGGTTTTTCGCCTCGTTGGCTTGGGGTTTGGGACCAGCAACTTTAAGTCAATTATGAGGTGATTTTCATCCCCCTTTTGAAATGGGAGAATCTTACACTTGCAGTATAATGATTTCACCAAAGCATGAACTCAAATGTTGCACATCATTTCTCATACGGTTGTTTCGTGATAGAGATATGGCACCATTTATGTTTGTGTCACTCAGGTATATTATTATAACCCAAACAAGACGTTTCTGAAAGATGCAAGATTTTAAATAAAGGATACAAATTACAGATTCCAACACACTGTTCAAATAGTGTTAGGGTAAGTATAAAATTTGATGAAAAAAACTAATTCTGCAAGGCATCATGGATTCATGTTTCATGTAGTACTTATTAAAATCGATGTTTAAAATGAGAGCAGCCACTCATGAAGACATTGCCAAGATTCCTAACCCTTTCTGTGTAAGAGGGTCGCCTCAACTGAATCTGCCACACAACACTCCCTGAATGAGTTAATTCATCTGCTGCTAATATACTACGAAAAAACAAGAATCAAATGATATTTGAAAAATAATTTATTTCATAACTGAAAACTTCACAGACTCTGTCATATAAGCCTACAACATTTCACAAAATGTCAAAGAGAACAGTTTGCAAAAAAAGCTGGTTTGATAGTCTTTGGCATGTATGAGATGTGCACTGGTTGACTTGGATCTCTGTGTTCCCTCTCCTGCTTGAAGTTATTTAGGAATTTGGAGATGCTTCAGTGTGCTTTTCTTGGGCCTCCAGCTCATTCATCCTTTCAAGAAATGTTCAGAGAAAACCTCGTCTTAACATCATATCTGAACATGAATATATACTACTAATAATACTGAAGTAGTCCATGTTTTTCTATGGCAGTTACACAAACACAGTATAGTGTAAGCAGAAAGGATTCACAGTAAATACAGTATACAGGTTTACTGTAACACCTATACAGCTCTGGAAAAAATGAAGAGAATACTGCATGTATTTCTTTCCTTCTCAAAAAAGTTGAAAGGGAACGTTTTTAGTGAAGAACAGAAGCGTTTAATTTGAAGTGGTCTATTAATTTCAACCCTTCCTTTCCACACTCAAAACCTCAATTTTGACTTTTTTTGGAAAGGAAAGAAAAGGGTTCAGTGGTCTCTTAATTGTTTTTTATTGCGGTGTGTATTTGAGGTAGTAGAATCATATTGAAATCAATATTATGTATAGCATATATATAATACTACATAAATATATATACAGCTCTGGAAATAATTAAGAGACCAGTGCACCGTATATGACAACTAATATCAAACATCTCAGTTATAAAAGTTGAGTGTAAAATATTAGATTCTTCTATTAGGTATTGAAATTCTAAGAGCTGCAAATAAATATATTATCAATGATTCCTATTATTGCTTGTTACTAATTAAATACCATTTAAATACATACAACTTGAAATGTAACATTATTCTTGAATAAAATTGGTATTTTTACAGTGAACTACAGGGCCTGATTCTAGGTCTATTTCTACTTCCACCTGCTTATGTATCTCAAGCATTGGTTGGTAGAAAGCTAAACATATCCCCAGTACTTGTCTTTTGTAACTTTTTATAGTGCTTAAGAAGCTGTATCAGTATCAAAGAGCAACTATGGCAGTGAGGCAAATTGATGTCCAATAATGATAAGCGTTAAAAATACACAAGTTATCAGTTAAATGAATCCTGCCTTACAAGTTTTCAAGTTCCATTTATGGATGATGAAGTTTGCTTTCAATTTAATTATATGAAACCTGATCTAAAAACGTATAGCACTTGTTCAAACTCATGACTGTGTAAAATGACAGCCTCTCACGGAAGATTAAAACAATAAGCCTTTATGACAGGTTTTATAATGCCAAGCCTCTAAAACTCAGCAAACTTTGAATAATATTGTCAGTTGGCATTTGCACCCAGCAAATGAAGACAATCCTGTTTTCTAAAGAGGCACTCTAAGTGAATGACAACTGTGTGATAGAGAGGCAGGTCAACGTTTTTATTTTTTATTGATTTCTTTCTTCACACTAATTTGTTTTATGTCAAGTGTGAGTACACTTTATAGAATATGACCTGGCCACAACTCATCAACTCTCAGAAGATTTGGGGGATTTGAAGATTCCGCTGAATCGTATCTTGGCTAGTCGCTCTGCTTCTTAATCACACGGCTTGCTTATCGAGGAAGTCCTCACAAGCAGCTTTGCTCGTTGTGGACAATGCATTAACATAACCATGACTGACCTTGAAGGCGCCGAGCCAACCAAAAGGAGTCGTTAGAACGCCAAAAGACAATGCAACCCTTTTCTGACATCAGCCTTAACCGATCAGAACCAATATGCACTGCCATTGGTCCAATAAGTCTTCTTTAAATAAACTGAACAATGGCTATAATGTTGAACACAAAACATTGCAATCCCCACTGTCTGTTAGTAGTAGCTGCTGGACATTATCTTTTTCTCAGAAATGGACTAAGCTGATTGAGTAAAAAGTTGCTAAATCATCCTATCTGGACTCTCCGGTTACAACTTTCATAAGGGATTATGTGAAAGAGAGCTGAATGAATCGGTCACCCTGTGCATACAGTATATAGGCTACAAGGATCTTCAGTACACATTAGTTCCATCCAATACCCTTTTCTCTATAACTCTATAACTGCAACAGTCAATGATAAGGGAATCATGACTAACCATGTAATTGAATTGATGCTTCATATTCATAAGTGCAGATGGAGAATTTAACCTTTATTTATTATTGTGGCGTAATAAATTACCTACATTTAAAACCAATTTTCAATTATATTGATTGACGATAAGAGACAACCAATCGTTTTTTAATCACATATGAGATTAAAAATGTTAGACCATTCATTGTTTTTGCATACTCTAAATATAGCCTCAAATTCCATATTTATAAATGCTAGAATTACAACTTGATTCAACATCAGTGTCTGGCAAATATGATATGCCAGACTCCCGATTCCTGTTTCCTAATCTGAAATAAAAGGCAGCCGCCGATTCACTCCGATCCCTGGCTGCTTTAATCCAAATCATATCGTCATATCGTCATGTTGGCTATCTGCCAGATAGTTTTGTATTTCTGGGTGCCGCGTCTAACCTTTTAGTAGATGGCAGTATACATTGCGTCCTGTCAAGACCACTCAGGGCCTGAAAAAATCAGGTCAACCATGGCCTCGCAGCTGTCAGCATGAAGGCCAAAGTCAAATTAAGCCTAAACGATTCAGCCGTTCAAGAGTCCCAAATTAAATGTATTTAAAAAAAACACCAGATTTTTCAGATGATTTCATCACTCCATGTCGCATCTGCCAGAAATATCATACGTCCAGAAGTTTTTTACTCCCAATTTCCTTATGCATCTATTGACACCATGAACCTCAAAAGAATCATGATAAAGCCTGTTAGTGAATGATGACAATTATTTGTACCACTTGCTTCTGACACCCTGCTTATTGCAACAATGAATGAAATGGATTGCATACCTGGTAGATAACAACCCGAAACTTGTTCTTGGCCAGCAGTTCTTCCTGGGTGGTTTCCACCTTCTTAACGCGGATGTTCTGGTTCTCCACCCGTACTCGGACATCTTTGATGTGGCAGCTGACCTTGCGCGTCTTCTCCAGCAGCTTGTCCACTGTGCTGCTGGTGGCGGCGTGGTTTATCGTCAGCTTCACCACGTCCTCCTGGATGATCTTCACGCTGTTTTCCAGCTCCAGCTGCCTCTCCTCCATACGAGCCTGGCACGTCTGCACGTTGTCAATGATGCCCGCAACCCGCTCGAGGAGGGCCATTATGTTCGCCGTATCGTCGCCCACAGCCAGACCCAGTTTATCAGCCATGATTGGTGTGGTCATCCTCCTGTTCTCCGATCCAAAGTGGAAAAGGTTGATGATGAAGACCCGTTTTGGTTGAGGTTCAGTGGTGACTGAAGGATTGCCTTATCCTTTGGCCTGTAGGCAGCTTCGACCAGAGATGTCTCAGACCAGCAGGTGTTGGGAAGGCCTGGGCTGCTGAATCATTGGGCCCGGAAGGCAGCAAACACTTTGGCCAAAGAGACTCACCCTGTGACTGGAACCTCAACCAGATCCAACACCACAAGCACATGCCGGCTCCACCTCTGGGGTGTGGGCAGCTCAGGGGACATGAGAGGGCAGACACTGTTGGGCAAGGCTCACAACCAGAGAGAGAGACTCATGGGGCCCAGACTTGACATGCATTTGCTCCAGCTAAAAATACTGAGTGTAAAGTGACTCCTCTGCATTTTTTGAAGATGTGTAGCTAGGATAATGGACCCCCCCCCCCCCCCCCCCCCCCCCC
>JACXGJ010002030.1:12358-72356 GCA_016801105.1 Esox niger | reverse complement strand
GCAGGATGCTGTAAGCCCTAACAGACTTGATGAGATTACCCATGTGGAGAAGGACAGTATGCCCTTTGTACCAGGCCTAGGTGGTAATAGAACAAAAGGAATGTATTCTATTGAGTTAGCACAGAGGTGCAGCATTATACCACACCCCTTTGACTGTTATAAATACGAGCTGTACATGTAATTTACCTCAGAGACTCCTCGAATGATTATTCGGTAAGCATTTGACGCGTCTCTCTATTTGCAAATAAACTACCAATTGTGCCAAGAGAATTTTGTCTCTGTCTTACTCCTTTGAGTGTCTATCGGTGAAATTTCCTTCACAGCCTACTTCAAAAATCCACCAGAAGCAGCGGCAATTTAACCGTAAACGGTTTTATTCCAGGCTTACTATAATGTAGATACTGAAGGTTATAGCCAGCAAAGGTTTTCTATACGGAATAATTCATAATGCATACTTCGTTTAGACTGTTAGGAGATTCAAACATGGGACTATTTAACAAAATCAGTCAATGACATTGGCTCTTCTTGGCTGTCTCTGCTTATGCGGTCTGGCAAATATTGTGAACCCTCCCCAGTTAAAAAAAGCCCAATTTCCCTCTGTGTCAAAATGTTGATATCTCCCTTGACTCAACAAATTGACAACTGGAATACAAATGTCTACAAAACTGCAATTATTTCTAACCTTGTCTTTGTCATTTTGTTATATTTCCCATTTAATGCATGTTTTTATGGAAAACAAGGACATTTCTAAGTGACCCCAAACTTTTGAACGGTAGTATACAATAAACACACAGGCATTCAGGATCAAGCTTGAAGTAGGGTGTATACAGGAGCGAGACTGCAATTTTAAACAATGTTTATAAAATAAACCTTAGAATAGCAGGAGAATTGCTTCATATTTGGCAATGTGTACTGAATGCGAGCTCACAATGCTTTTGAGTGTCGTGTTTGTGAAAAGCCTTGTTCTTAACTTATTTATGAGATGTCTGTTCTCTGTGCTGACTATAGCTTAGATCTAGTAATGCCCTCAAGACTTCCTCTCACTTCCTTACACTCTCTTTCTCCACCTTTCACCACCTTTCACACTACCTCTCACTCTTTTACATGTTTCTCTCCCTTTCCAATATTTCTTTCCATCTGTCTTGTCCTCTCTTTCTTTTCCACTTTCTCCTTGAATTTAATATGCTTTCTCTTCTCTCTCTTGATGATTCTCTTTTCTCCTTTCTTTCTAGCTTTGTGCTTTTTTCTACTATGAGTCTGTCTCATCCTATCATTTTCTGATCACCCCTGTCTTATCTCCCTATAACACTGTCTGTTTCTGTCTATATATTCTTGGATCATTTTTTCCTATTTGGCAATGGAAATTTCCAGGCCACAATCCAGTCACACTGTATTTGAATGTTGGATCATATCTACCCAATGTTATCAACACAAACATACACACACACAGGAGAGAGAACACAGGGAATTAGCGAGAGAGAGAGTGAAAGAGGGTGGAGAGATGAAAAGGGGAGATGCAGAGATAGAGACTGTAGATTTTCTGGATCATTAAAATACGAGACCCAGGGCAGGAGGGGAGAATCTACACACTCAGCTAGTAACCCAAGTGTATACAGAGCAACAGAAATATGTGTTAGTCTGTCATAGGTATTGTTCCTTGCCCCAGGGCATGACAAGACATTGTTACTTTAGATTAAAAAACATTTATTTACTAACAGGCACACAAAAATCACACATTAACATGCGTCCAGGACAGCAGCTGCATCTCTTTCTGGTATTGACAGGCCAGCTTCATGTATCTGTTATCACAGCTTTTTCACTCACTGTAACAGAAGCACATTATGAACACAGGTGTGTTTGAGTTTAGATGGGAGTGGATTGGGTGTGGCTACTGGTCAGAATCAACATCATCAAACACACATTCAAACACACACGTTCCCTCAAATAGATTGTGGTGGCAATGCTTGTCTGGACATTTGAAATTCCAAATGCCCCAGAGGAAGGGATGTGGGGTCTTTACGCTGTCATTGGCATGTCTCTAATAATGTACCTGCTGATTGGAAACGGTGAGTCTAGTCCCAGTGTGTGTGTATGTGTGTGTGTGTGTGTGTGTGTGTGTGTTTGTACCTATGTGCGAACAAGAGTGAATGTGTCATTCTGTCATTCTTTCTCTAAATGTTTCCAGGTAGAATAACCAATTTTTTAGACCTTTGATAGCAAAAACCCAGGTTTATGATGCATTTTCAACCCAGCTTTCATGCCATGAAAACCAAATGTGGGTTACTTGAAATGGTTTTTCTTTTCCAACTGGTTTGTTTAATTAGTTTAGCTTAGATTACAAACATTCCGCCCATAATTTCCTTCAATAGGTTTAGCCATCTTATTTTGTGTCTACAGGCTCTGGATCTTGCATTTTCTCTCTGCTCACCAGGGGGCCTATTCTAGCTGACATTCATTCAGCTTTTGGCCTCATCTGTAGCAATGCCACTAAAGACATAGAAGACTGTCTGGGCATCGACAAATAGAACTCTACAGGCTCTTTTGTGGCTGTTATGTTTTTGAGGTTTACTGGGATTTATATCTTGATGTCTTCTTGATCTTGATACCCTCAAAAGTTTAAATTATTCTTCATCCAATAGAGTGGTCTTCCTTGGTCTACCAGGCCATTTTCTATTGCTGTGCTTTCTTTCTATTGCAGCACTTTTTATTATTTTGTCATCCGCTAACTTTTTTCAACTTAATGTATCACAACAGTTGACTTCAGCACGTTGACTTCAGTTGACTTAAACCATTTCTAGGATTAATTTATATTGAGTTATCTGCCTGATAATAGCGAACACGACATGAATATTTACATTAACTCTTGATACAATGTTTAAGAGGTCTCCTCTCCTTTTCGCTTCACCGGATGAGATGCTGAAAAGATACAATGGCCTCAGAAAATATCTCGGATTCGAACGTTGTTCGAATTCAGTGTGATTCATGAAACTGTCGCACCTGGTCGAAATGAGCGTTGATGTCACTGCAGGTTGATAAATCGGATAAAGCAGTGGACGCAACAAGGTTGCACCATGGTTTCACAGTCCTTCAAGATATGTTCCTTGTTAAATACTGGTGGCGCAGACTTGTAGAAAATGTATATAAAAATAGAGCCATTAGGGCCCTTGTACTTATTGTTACAAAATAGTGATATATCTTTGATTACCTTTGATTATACTTCATTACATATGCATTGAATACATCTAAGATATGTTTCTTATACTGGTTACATCATCCATAACAGTATGTTGTACCTCTAAGATGCATATATATCCTCTCACTAGTCAATTGTAGGCCCGTTCGCTAATCAAGATGCCAGCCACCAAAATTATAACGATCATTTATGATCTCCAGGTATGTCGATACGGCCTGAGTGACTTTAGGAAAAGCAAGGCATAGTAAGGTTATTTGTGTTACTCATTCCACACACAAAGGCATTTAAAACCATACAAATGCTTGAACAACAGAAATGAGAGAAAATGCTGAATAAAGTGAAATAAATAATACAATAATAGACTACAGTAGTGATACAGTTTTTAATATTGTGGTGTGTTTGTGTTATATTCCTTGTCATCTTATTTTATATTACATATTATAATTATTATAATTGTGGTTGTTACTGAGGCTGTTACGATTATTGTTTTTTGTGATGATGGTCTTATAGATAAGCAAGACCTTATATTTTGATGTTGGTTTACACGGTCTCTGACCAGATGTGAGGTTGTTCGTAAGTAGGGCTATACGACAAAGATAATATTGATGAATACCATCTCTGTCGATGTAATGATCGTATGTTCATTTTCAGATCAAATTTGATCATGATCACCTTTCATCGATAAGGGGCAATAAGTGTGTGGGTTTATCTTTTCTATCTTGAATGGGATAGAAAAATCCTCAGGATGACCAAGCACTGATTTGTTTTTATACAGATGGCCTCCACATTGGTCTTAGTTTTGCAGTCAATGTGCCAAAGTATTTCAGTTCATCCTCTGGCTCTCCATCAATCAGTAATCACATTCCAATTATTCTGCCGAAATAAGTGGGGAGTCTTCTGGTGGATGGATCAATGCATTTAACTTGACTTCATTACCAAAGAAGAAATCTGGGAGAAACTTCAACCGCATGGACATTGTATAGCACACTGAATTGCTTCTATGTATGAATTGTGTTACACAAATATATTTGCCTGCTTGCAGTCTCCTAGATGATAACATCTTGAAATACGTGAGAGTGAACAATTCAGTGACTCTGTAGCAGCTACTCTAGGGGTTGAGCTAACAAACGCTAATGGACAGACACAGATTGGTATACATGGGATTACTTCAAATTTAGACCACTCTGCCACGGATCTGGCTGACACTCTCCCTTGGACATGTGCAAACGCCAATGGATTAACCGCAGAGGCATTCAAACCAGCCTTCCCCGATGACACATTTTACTGGCACGGCACCGGGGCTAGACCAAAGGCATCAACTCCAGCAGGGATTTGGTCTGACGTTGTGCGCCACAGAGCGGAATCCGGCAAGAAATCAGAGAGCACCAACCCTCATTCCACCACCTGAACTCACACTGCAAAACAGGTACAATCCACTGACTCTGAACAAAAATTAAGTAAATAAACCTAGGGAAGCTAACCACAACTCTATCATTAGGGCTAACCAAAATCCAAGAAATACCCCTAAAACCACTGATAGGACGAGGGAAAGAAGAAACTCCGCTTACTATAAACCTGATGATACCTTGATTGGGGACAACATAACCAAGGATATCAGAATGGAAAAGACTGAAATCCTAACCATGGCTGACAAATCAGTCAGAGAGCTAACGGAAATGTTGCCAGTTACTCTCTACACATCCAAACAACATGCAGATAATTATCCACACTGGGTCTTTTGACATTCTACAAAGGAATACTGGCTCTGAGATCCTGAAAAAGTATTTTTCTACGCTACTGGAGAAAATAAACAACTTTCAACAACACGTTTTCATCTCAGGCTCCATTCCAACTTCGGAGTAAGGAATTTAATCTTTTAGCAGACTCCGTAGGCTGAATACGTGGCCGACATCGGCATGCCTCAACCACAGGATAAGGTTCATTGACAATTTCATAATTTTTTTTAAAGATCATTTGAGACCTGATGGGGTTCATCCAAACATCATGGGATGCCGGCTGCTTGGTGCCAACATACATCATGCTCTTGGAATGCCATGTCCAAACAAAATAAGCATGAAGGACAGTACTCATAGGCAGAGTATTCACCCCCCTGTCCTGACCGTATAACTATATTAGGGTTGACTACTGTAATGGCCTCTTAACTGGACTCCCCAAAAAGACTTTCCAACAGCTGTAGCTCATTCAGAATGCAGCTGCTAGAATGTTAACCAGGACCAAGAGAACAGAGCACATCACTCCGTTTCTTAAATCTTTGCATTGGCTTCCAGTCAGTTACAGAACAGATTTTAAAGTGGTGCTTTTAGTTTATATATCTCTGAATGGTTTAGGACCAAATACATTTCTGATATGTTTTAATAATTTAAACCAAGCAGGGCTCCAAACTAAACATGGAGAAGCTGTGTTTAGCAGTTATGCTGTAAACAACTGAAATAAGCTACCACAAGATGTGCACCAAACTTATACATTTTTTTATCCAGGTTAAAAACACTCTTTTCACGTGCCTATGACTGAGCTCTTCAACTTAACCACGCTATGAGCCTTATAGCTTCCTATGTTTATATCACTTAAACTTAACTGACAGTTTTATTGCTTCCTATGTTATTTATTGGTTTTATTATTTATATTTTCTTATTCTATGCTTTATTATTACACTGTATTTTATATTTCTCTTTTTGATTTATTTTGTTATTAAATGTATATTCTGCTATCTTTTACCAATCGTAATGCAAGTTCTGTTTAATTCTATTGCATTTTGTATTTAAATTTTCATTCTAAAACACATTGAATTGCTTCTATGTATGAATTGTGCTATATAAATAAACTTGCTTGCTTGTGAGTCCCGGCTGCTGAAAAGAATCCCCATCAATATGTTGCCCCCCTGTGACGCCAACAGAGGTGGGGTGAAACCGTGAAGGTTGTCCTGGGCTCAGGCCTGGGGGGGCATTTGGTTGGCTTAAACATAATTATTAAATTGTCAGTACTCTCGAAAAGTTTAACATTTATAAAACAAAGTAATTCCTTTTTTAAACTCTTTTTACTCTGCTGTTTTTTTTAATAGCATTATGATTAAACCTTTTTATGTAAAAATGGATTGTTCAATCAACAGCCAAATAAACCCTAACAGCCAATCTTTATTAAACTAGATTGGGATTAGGCCAGTAAATCCTATGTCCCCCCTAAACCCTTTACCCTCACAGACTTAACTGACGTCACTTAGTAAGTGATTGAATGCGGTGATTGAGGCTTCTAGGGCTCAAAATGCTATTGTCATGGGACAGCACTTTGCGACATGTTACCTTGACTACGCTGAAACATGTTGCACACTTTTCTGGGTTTGGGACTTTTAATTGTATGTTTTTTTTCTTTCTTCGTGGTAAGGCACATGACCGTCTGCCTGATTTATATGTATTGCATGCTCTGGCTCTACAGAGTGGACGAGGGGTAATTGTCAGTAATAATCTATATTTGTCAATAATCAATGTACTATTTTTGGTCAAAACAGCATCGTTAAGCAAAAACAAAAAAAAGTTGAATAAAGTAGGCTTGTAATAAGGTGATTGCGTTCCTCTGATTTCATGCGTTCTATGTGCCATCTTATATCCTTGTTAATGTAGCGTAGTTCACTGTTTTTCTTCTTTCTTTTATAAGATTTTTCTCTCGCTTCCAGGCTTCCCCTGGTATCCCTCGTCTTTCAAGTCACTTATTTTGTGAATGCACATTTTATCTGGATGATATTATATATAGCAGGGGTGTCAAACCGGTTCTACGGACCGAAAACGCATGTTGTCCTATTCGAATGGCTATTTTTAGCCTATCATTTGCTTAGTCTTTAGGCTTCTCGTAATGGTTTTCATCTGATCTAACAAAACAGATGCCTGATATAATAAAGAAAACAAAGCAATAGTACAGGACAGCAAAGACTCACAACGGAAATATTGGAACGACTGAATGTGGTACTCAATAGAAAAATGGAGAGCTGAGACTAAGACGCAGCCTGCAAAACCTATAACAATGCAAAATTACCTCTGAATTCTCCCAAATCCTTCCATTAAAGGTTGATAGTTTTGACAACATACTTATCAAACTAAATAATGAATACACTGGCTTACAGTTGCAGTGCTATGAGTGTAGGTGGAGAAGGAGCATGTCACATGAGTTTGAGGAAGAAATGTGTCTTATTACTCATGTTCAAACAAGGTATTGTAAACAAACTGAGCATGGCGTTATTGTTTGTTTTATTTTGCTACCAGAAAAATATTGCCTTTCATTTTTTGTAATCGGAAAACCTAAATCGTGTTGATAGTTTATATCTCCCTCCCCACCCGAGCCCCTTCTTAATTCCTTGGTACCAAATGTATAGTGGAAACAGAAAGGTCTGGAACCAACATTAACCCACTGGTGGGACCCTGGTGCCGGGGTATAGCACCAGTGGAAATTCAGCATTAGACCTCTGTAGCTCACTAACAGGAACACTAAGCTAACGTTAGCAAGGCTAAGAAGAACATTGTAGAATTCTGAGTTAGCGCTCAGGTAATCGGGTATTGGTGAGTAATTGCAAAATGCTGTAATTTGTGTTTTTTGTGAAAAAATCCTAGATGTTGTAGTTTAAAATTTTATACTGTAGATATCTGGCTAAAACATTGCCACCATGCAACCAAAACTAGGAGCACAGAAATGGACAAATCTAAAAGAGATTGTAATATGTAGTAATGGCTGATTTTGACTGAGTAGGATATGAATTGAATGTGCAATAATAAATTATCTGTGTTGAAAACAAAATGATTTGAATGTGGCCTAGTGATGAATTAAAGCATTAAAATGTTTAGGATCTGTTTTTTTGCACAGTAACATAATTACTAAAAATAAATTTATCGGCCTGTGCTTTGGGTCCTAACCTTTCAATTCTGTCCCGGCAACTGTCATTCCTGTCGGCGTCCCTGCTGCCACCACCATGCTTCATGGTAGGGTAGTGTTGTTTTTAGGATGGTATGCAATGTTAGGCATAGCTTTTAACATTTGAACCAATGCATCGCAGTTTGTTGCGTATGGGGCTGTGTAGATTCTGACCAGTCAGTGAGCCTATGCTGACGCTGGTCCACTGCCGAAAGTGCCTACAATGGGCACGTGTGCATCAGAACTGGAACACAGAACAATGGAAGGTGTCGTAGTCTGATGAATCCTGTTTTCTTTATCATCACGTGGATGGCTGGGCGAACAAAATGCACCAGGATACACTGTGGGAAGGAGACAAGCCAGCGGAGGCCTTGTGATGCTTTGGGCAATGTTCTGCTGGGGACCTTTGGGTCCTGCCATTCATGTGTATGTTACTTCGACACCTACCACCTACCTAAGCATTGTTGCACACCATGTGCACCTTTTAATGTCAATGGTATTCCCAGATGGCATTGGCCTCTTTCAGCAGGATAATGCACCCTGCCACAAAGCAAAAATGGTTCCGGAATGGTTTGAGGAACACAACAAGTTCAAAGGTTTGACTTGGCCTCCAGATTTCCAAGATCTCAATCCAAATGAGCATCTTTGGGATGTGCTGGACAAACAGGTCAGATCCATGAAGGCATCACCTGAAAACTAACAGGACTAAAAGATCTTTTTCTTACCTTTCCAAAGAATTCGAAAAAGAAGGATTTACTTGAGGAACAGAAGAGTTCAAATAAAGAGACCAATGCAAACTGAAATCTTTTGTTCCTCGCAAATTTCTTTTTAAACTTTTTTGGAAAGCTGACACTTACTTTTTGCCATCACTGCATATTTAATGAATATAAAAAGTCTAGACACCCCTGTTAAAATGCTATGTTTTTGGGTTGTAAAAACATGAGATAAAGATAAATCATGTCAGTACTTTTTCCACCTTTAATGTGACTTCAGCTGAATAACAAACTGAAATCTTTGAGTGGGAAAAAAACAAAAAACAAACTCACAATAACTTGGTTGCAAAAGTGTGCACACTATTTAACTAATACATTGTTGAAGCACCTTTTGATTTTATTACAGCACTTTTTGGGCAGGAGTCTATTAGGCATGGCACATCTTGACATGGCAATATTTGTCCACTCCTCTTTGCAAAAGTACTCCAAATTTGTCAGATTGCGATATCTCCTGTGCACAGCCCTCTTCAGATCGCCCCATAGATGTTCAATTGGAATCAGGTCTGGGCTCTGGCTGGGCCATTCCAAAATGTTAATCTTCTTCTGGTGAAGCCATGCTTTTGTGGATTTGGATGTGTGCTTTGGGTCATTGTCGTGCTGAAAGGTGAACTTCCTTTTCATCATCAGCTTTCTAACGGATGCCTGAAGGTTTTGTGTCAAAATTGCCTGGCATTTGGAACTGATCATAATTCCCTGCACCATGACCCCGGTTGACGCTGAAGAAAAACAGCCCCAAAGCATGATGCTGCCACCACATGTTTCACTGTGGTTATGGTGTTGATTGGGTGATGTGCAGTGGGGTTTTTTTTGCGCCAAACATACCTTTTGGAATTGTTAAGAATACATTTATTACCATATCCTTATTTATCCATTATTCTGCAAATTAACTGTAATAAACTGACTGTTTTAGACTAGGCCTGAATGTGCTTTAGACTTCATGGCTGTTAACTATGATTTAGAGCTATGGTTGCCATGACAATGTAGAATTCTATCTTGTTTTACGATTAGTATGAAGACTTGTTTTTGTATGTATCTTGTAGTATAAGAGATAATATATTTGGAGCTGACAAGTTGTGGTATAAAGTGGAGAAAGCAATAATGTAAGGACAAGCAGTCTGTCATGACATTAATGTGTTCATCATTTGTGATGTTGTGATGATTGTTCCCATGGATCCACATAATTAAACTTGAAATAATCAACTGTTATAACAACTGAGACGTTTTTATTTTAATAAATTATGAACATTTTCCATCTTCCACAGTATTATGGCCAAAAAGTTCAACCTTGGTTTCATCACACGATAGCACATTTTCCCAAGTGCTTTTTGGAGACTTGATGTTGGTTTTTGCAAACTTTAGTCAGGCTTGGATATTTTTCTTTGTAAGAAAAGGCTTCCATCTTGCCACCCTACCCCATACCCCATTTATATGAAGAATATTAATTTTGGAAGCCTCCCTGAAGCCTTGGAAGCCTCCCTGATCGGATTTCTTCTTGTTTTTTCATCAATTTCGGAGGGACGTCTAGTTCTTGGAATGTCTCTGTTGTGCCATATTTTCTCCACTTGATGATGACTGTCTTCACTGTGTTCCATGGTATCTAATGCTTTGGAAATTCTTTTGTGTACTTCTCATGACTGATATCTTTCAACAATGAGACGCTTTAAATGATGGCAGGTGTGTAATAACTTCTATTTAGCATGAGTTTGAATGTGATTGGTTAATTCTGAACACAGTCACATCCCAGTTATAAGAGGGTGCGCACACTTATGCAACCAGGTAATTGTAAGGTTTTTATTTTTCCTTTTCAATTGAATTGTTCACATTATGGGTCACATTAAAAGTGGAAGTTCTAACATGATTTATCCTGCATATAAAATTATGTCATCCCCTTCTGATTTTGTACATTTGCCCACTGACAAAGAAATTATCAGTCTGTAACTTATACAGTTGGTTAATTTCAACAGTGATAGATAGAATAACAACAAAAACATCACTCATTAAAATTGATTTGCATTTTAATGAGTGAAATAAGTTTTCAACTCCTCTGCAAAACATGACAGTTGACTGATTTGCAAACATTACTTGATTGCAAAAGCCTTGTGGGCAATCACAGAGGTCGGACATTTCTTGTAGTTAGCCACCAGCTTTGCACACATCCCAAGAGGGGTTTTATCCCACTCCTCTTTGCAGAACTTCTCCAAGTCATTAAGGATTCGAGGCTGACATTTGCCAACTCGAACCTTCAGTTCCCTTCACAGATTTTCTATGGGATTAAGGTCTGGAGCCTGGCTAGGCCACTCGAGGACCTTAATGTGCTTCTTCTTGAGACAGTCATTTGTTGCCTTGGCCGTGTGTTTTGGGTCATTGTCATGCTGGAACACTCATCCACAACCCGTCATTTGTTGTTTTGATGCAGTAAAGTTGTCTTAACCCTAACCCTTAGCAGAACCCCCCCCCCAAAGTATAATGTTTCCACCTCCATGTCTGACGGTGGGGTTGGTGTTCTTGGGAGTCATAAGCAGCATTCTTCCTCCAATCACGGCGAGTTGAGTTGATGCCAGAGAGCTTGATTTTGGTTTCATCTGACCACAACAATCATTCAGACAAATTTCAGACAGGCCTGTACATGTGCTTTCTTAAGCAGGGGAACCTTGCAGGTGCTGCAGGATTTCAGTCCTTGATGGCGTAGTGTGTTACCAAATTGTTTTGGGTGACTATGGTCCCAGCTGCCTTGAGATCATTGACAAGATCCTCCAATGTAGTTCTGGGCTGATTCCTCATTGTTCTCATGATCATTGCAACTCCACAAGGTGAGATCTTGCATGGAGCCCCAGACCGAGGGAGATTGACACTTCTTTTGTTTCTTCCATTTGCGAATAATCCCAACAACTGTTGTCACCTTCTCACCAAGCTGCTTGGCAACGGTCTTGTAACCCATTCCAGCCTTGTGTAGGTCTACAGTCTTGTCCACAGACAATTTCCCCTACCATGTGCTCTGCAAAAATCCTCCCCTTTCAAAGATGACCTATATCTACTGGTCAGAAGTGTGTTCTCCCACTGACCAGGAAAAGGACCAGTGCCACCACTTGCATTGGTCACACTATAAATACAATGTAAAACAAATCAAACAGACAATTGCACATTTCAAATCAAATAAACCACACACACAATTTACATGTTGCTTTACTTTGTAGCCCACTCTACCAGTACAATGACCCCTGCAAAAGCATAATTTATCACTGCTGTTCCAATGTTTGAGTCATTTAGAAATGTCCTTGTTTTCGGAAGAGAAGCACAATTTTTGTCCATTCCATTCAAATAACATCAGATAGATTAGAAATACAGTGTAGAGATTGTAAATGCTGGAAATGACTATTGTAATTGGACTTTTAATAGAATACATAGGCATATAGGGGCCCATTATCAGCTAGCATCAAGACTATGTGATCATTAGAAAACCTTTTTACAACTATGTTATCACAGCTGAAAACTGATTAAAGAAGCAATAAAACTGGCCTATAGACTATTTCAGTATCTTCAGCACCAGCAATTGTGGGTTTGATTACCGGCTCAAAATGTCCAGAAACAAATAATTTTATCCTAAATATCAAATTGGTTAAGGTCGGGTGATTGTGTAGGCCAAGTCATGTAATTCAGCACTTCATCACTCTCCTTAGTCTATTGGGTCGTTCACAGCCTGGGGGTGTGTTTTGCATCTCTGCATTGGAACTGATTGGAACAAAACATTTCAAATTGTCAGACAATAGTAGAGACTACCACAGTTTAATGTCAATTTCTTGTGTGTTTTGGCCCAAGCAAGTCTGCATAGCAATCTATAGAGAGATGTTGCAAATCTTGTCATTATGACAG
This sequence comes from Esox niger, assembly GCA_016801105.1. Taxonomy (NCBI): domain Eukaryota; kingdom Metazoa; phylum Chordata; class Actinopteri; order Esociformes; family Esocidae; genus Esox; species Esox niger. The sequence goes on along the minus strand of JACXGJ010002030.1, from coordinate 59,606 downwards.
TTAACCCTAAGTGATTCCTGGTCACTTGCTGGAAGAAAGAGTAGCTGAATACTGCTCACGGCAGTGAGACAATAACACACAAAGACAAAGGGAGCAGAGGGAACATATATACTGGGGAAAATGACTGTGGATGATGATCAGGTGCGCTAAACGAGACAACAGGTGTGATGAGTTGATGATTGGCAATGGTGTCAGGAGGCCGGTGACATCAAGCGCTGAAGCCTGCCTCCTGCAGGGGGAGGATGGGCAGCAGATGGCGTAGTTGTCACATCTGTGCACAAACCCAAACCAACACCATGACAGGAACACCGACTCAAACAATAATGACAAAAAATGAAATGACAATTAGATGTGAAAAACTAAAACGGAGTAAATTGGAATGTCAAAATGTGGCAAAATGTGACTGTGACTGAGACGTAGTTAAAAAGAATCAGTGCTGCTTGAAAGTATGTGAACCCTTCTTGAATGGTTATTATTTTTGTTTATAATATTAAAATAAACTCAGAATATACTTACTGAACCCTCAATTTATAATAAAAACATTCCACAAAACATCAAGTAACAAACAAAAAGTAGCAAATTTATTAAATGTGGGCAAATATGTGAACCCTCCATTCAATAGCTTGTGACACGTCCATTTGCAGCGTTAAATTTGAGTAAATATGCATCCTGCATATTGCCACTAATATAGGATTTTTGCACACTCTTTATAGAACCCATCCAATTGAGTGAGGTTTAGGGGTGTCTAGCATGTACTGCCCTGTTCAAGATTTGGCTCATAATCTAAATTGAATTAAGGTCAATGCTTAGTCTTGGACAACTCAACACACTTTTTTCCAAAACAATCTTCTATTTCCTGAGCCTTTCATTGGTAGATTTGCTTGAATGCTTTGGATTTCTGTTTCGTTGGAAGACCAATTTTTTTGCCTACCTTTAGTTTCTTCCCTGATGGCCTCATGTTCTGTTCAAGAATGTTCTAGTATAAACCTAATGGTTACCTTAATGATGTTTAATTGACAAGAGGAAGAAAACCAGCCCAAGTTATTGACATTCCCACCCCCCATGCTTGACAGTTGGGATTAGGTTATTTTGGTCGTACTGTAGGCAGTTAGGGTTTTCACCAAACATTGGTGTTTTAATGGTAACCAGATTTCAAGTTTGGCCAGGTGGTCCTTGGCTAAGTAAACATGGTTAGTCTGTTTTTTTTGGTTTCAATTCAGTGATCTTCTCATTTTTGAAGCATGCACAGTAACATGAGATGCAACAAAGGAGGTCTGCAAATATCCAGATCGCCAGTTATGGTTGGGTTGGCATTTACCTGATTTCACATTTTCTTACAGCCCTTTTTACAAAAAAACATCCACTTTTAGGCCATGTTTCTGTCATGCAAAATGCTTTACATTTGCAAATTCTTTACCTCACAATAGATTAATGGCGCTCAAATGTTTTTTTAAAGGTGAATGTATAGCCTACCCCAGACTTATGTGCACTCACTACCCTCTTCCTTATGTCCTCTGAGATTTCCTTTCCTCTCAGCATGGTGTATTTTGCATTCGTTTGAATGGGTAACACAAAACCCACTAGGTTTATTGTCTCTATTTATCCCTTACAAACTCTTTCCAAAAGATCTCTCCTTTGACTAGGTCATTTTGTACCCAATTATTTACCCACCTGATTCTACTTAAATATTTGATTTAACCAATAAAACTCAGGGGTTCACTTACATTTGGCCCTGCACAAATTCCTAGTTTGCAGATCAAAAGATACACTTGTTCCTCTTATAGCACCCCTTTGTGATTGATAACGTTACTGCATATGTTGAGACTTACTAGTTGTTTACAACATAATAAATATGCACATGTACTGTTGTAGCATGGGTTAAAATCCAGCATATTGCACTTTAACAAAATAACAACCTTTGCTCACAGTATTGTTCTATAAAGCATTAACTCTCTGAAAATAAGTGAAAGGGCAGCAAATCCCTCATCACAGGCCTTATGTGCTCATGAGGCAAATGTGTGACTTTTTCCTTATTTACATAATTTTAATACGTAGAAATTTGTTGATGTACTTGATCTTGCAAAGTTTGCATTTTCAATCATTAACACCACCATTTTGTCAATCTCTGCATTCAGTCTAAATCCACAGACGTCTATAACCACATGCATCATTATTAATTAAGGTTATTCAAAATCAGGCCAGGGGTGTCTGAAATACGACACACTTGACTCAAGCACCCACTGATGTACACTCAGACAAGGTCATCATGATCCCACGCCGATTTTATCGTGGTGGACAAAAAGAGTAACCTCGGGACACACTGGAAAAATTATGGGGGGGTCTCTTTTCTCTTTTCTCTTTCTAACTCAAACTTTTCAGTCTTTCTCACATTCCTCTCTCTCCCTCTCTCACACACACACTATGGCAGGTGAAAAGTGACTTTAACAAGCTATAGAAACGACCTAACGTGTATACAACCAAGAATGCGACCGCGTATGCGTCTATACGCATATGCAACCGTGTATACGTGTATGCATCCATGTATAAGCGTTTCTATACCCGTATAGGCGTAGCGTCAGTATACACGTTCAGTCGACTGTCATAGACGACCTACCCAGACGACTGAACGCACGTGTATACGCGTGAAGTTATTATTCTATACGGCAGAGGGCGCAGTAGCCCGGGGATCTCTACGAACAGGAAGTTGTTAAACGCCCCCGACAAAGAAATGATGAATGGATTCGTTTTTCAGCTTATTACAGGGGAGTGAAGTTAGTCATTCATCTAGCTAAAACCACCAGGCATGTTGACTAGATGTGCTTGGTTACATGCAATATAGCTAGTTACCGCGGTTAGCGGTAACTACCTATATTGTTTTTGTTGCCGCGGTTAGCTAGAAACATTGTAATATTTTTTTCATTCTCGAACATTTCATGAATGTGGCCGTAAACTATCGGGCGTTGGCTATAGCACATCCTCCCTTTCCAAACCAAACTGTCCATGGCTCAAGCAAGCTTGATGTTGGCTAATATTTTAATGCACAATAACCGAAACATCTTTTTTAGGCTCATAATTGTTGCTGTTTTCTCTGTATTTCTTTTAACGCAAGCGAGTCTGTGGCCAGTTAAACCACTGACAACATGTTTTTCATATTTTTAATTTAAATGTTGCATCTCTCTTCAGTTAACAGGTCTTTTTCTCTCTTAAAATGTGTAGCCAATTAACATTATTTTTCAGTGTTGTAGATGTCTTGTAAATGTACATTGTAAATATGGTAGTAAATGCTTTGACTGGTTATTATTCCATCCATGTTGAGTATTTTAAAACACAATTGTTGTTAAAAGTACTATATATATATATATATATATATGTATATATATGTATATGTACATTACCTTGTACTCTTTACATTGTTATTATTTAAAAAAGACTGTGACCATTTTCAGTTTTATAAAATCAATAGCTGTATTTAAATGATAACAGACCGCAATGAACGAGTGGTCTTACCAACACCCGCCAATATAATAAATAATTTTTACTTTAAGAAGGTACTTAAAAAACATTAAGACAGTGTATTTCAAAAGAGTATAGATAGCATATTTTATCTCATTTCATTTTACTGTGCTTAGTAAGGAGTGTATATGCTGACTTCCACTTGTTTTTTCCAATTCGTTACCATTGTAAATGGATATTTAACAGTTAAAAGTAAATGTAATATAAAAACAAATGGAGAATGTTTGTGGAGCTGTGATTATTCTAGCACAAAGTTATGGCTGTTATTAGGAACAGAGACCACTGCAATTCTGAGTAGCCTAATGTATGACAATATTCTATGGTAGCTACTGCTAAATTGATTTGATATATCTGTTAACACCATTTAAGAACGTGACATTCGTTTACTTCTTAAAAACAAAGCTAATAGCTTCCTAAGACTTTTTAAATACAATGCAACAAACTTATTTACCAGCACCTATTTTACAGTAGCCTACTAATGTTGTATATTTCACAAAATTGTTGTGTAGTAATTTGTTGCCAGAAGCCTTTACCGACAAGAGGAATGATTGGAGCCGCGAATCATTTTGGCCGCACAATTTATGAGACATTTAATACAGCCATCACAATCAGAAATAGATAGGCTACCTTAATTATTGTTCATCTGAGGAATAAAATGAACCCGAATACCATGTTTTACATTTCATGTAAAGTCTATACATGCGCTATGACAAATAAATTGACATGGAATCATGTTCTTACATATAAATTAAACAAAAAAACGATCTGTATAATTAGCTACCAAATGGCTTTTGGATCCACAGTTCTAGCAAAAGTTCTAATTTGAAATGCGGACAATCTAAGTAATTCTGAGCGATAAAAAAAAAGAGTAGACTAATGCTCTTATTTACCAGACTTGTCCACATTCATACACAACCAGTGTATGAATGTGGACACAGCCTGTTAGCATACAAGTAAGAGCAAACTAGAAAATCTAGCTACTTGATTATAAAACGATTTAAGCCAATTGCAGTAACCACCAAGCTAACGCGCTAGTTAGATAAGTTGCTACGGTTGAATGTAGAACATCTAGCTAGTAATACACAGCACTAAAACAATCGTACTACATGTTGTAAGCTAAAGTCATAAGAAAATGTCCAACATAATTACAGATAGTGCAGTTTAACTTGCTGCTGTTCTTGTTGTTTTTCGGTGTTTCAAAGTTGTTCTCCTCCGCGATTGGTTGAAATGTAGCCATGTGATTGATGCAAAATCCAAATAAGGAATTGAAACCAATGAGACGTTTATAACGGTGTTCGGTATCACTGAACGCCGTAAGTTACGGCGCTTATTGACATCAACAACGCTTTCGCAAACGCCATACTGAGCAGGAGAAACAGCGTTTTGGACGTCGCTATGGGTGATTAAAGACGCCGTAAATGACAGCGCTTATTGCAGCACTTGGACGCGTCGCAAACGCCGTTACAACCGGGAGAACACCGTTTTAGATGGCGGTTTACTGGGTGAACGGCGTTCTTTGCGTGTCATTGGACGACGTGGGACGCCGTAATGTGTCATGTTTTTGACTCACTTGGCCTTCCATAGCATATGCATAGAGACGCATACGCGGTCGCATTCGCAGTTGTATACACGTTAGGTAGTTTCTATAGCTTGTTAAAGTCACTTTTCACCTGCCATAATAGCTTGTTAAAGTAACTTTTCACCTGCCATACACACACACACACACACACACACTAAGCTTAGGTACCTTGAAAATTGTCCATTATCCATTTGTGTGAATGATGACTGGCCAACCTGGTGATTATCCCAATGCAGTCCAAGTTGCCCCAAAGTGAAATTCTAACAAAAGTTTGTCAAGATGAGATCTGGATGTAGAAGGCATTTATTATGACCATTAATCTAATCTTCATTAATTTTTTGGATTTTTAAATTATATTACAAAGCCAGGACTTTCATCCTATTGGAAAGTATCAGGGCTGAATCAACCTATTTGTAAACTAGTGTAGCCTAAATGCTATTCTATTATCATGTTTATAATTATTTTGCATTGATTTGTATTAAATCTCTGGGGGTATCCAAATGTAATGTAAAACAGGCTACCTATAATATTTTACTTATCCTTTTCAATATAAAACCAAAATATGTGCACTTGCATTTTTAAATGTATTACTATTTCACATTATTACTCATGTGTCTCAAAACAAAATTCAAGCACTTTCTTCTACTATAAAGTAGTCATCATTATCTCTACAGTACATCCCAGTGAATATATCACATATCTAACTACTAAAGCAACACCAGCATTAAATACATTTTCAATTTAACTTATGCTTTAATGGCATAGTGAACATTTGTTTAAATCTCGTTTACAATTCAAAATAACAAAAGTGAACAAAAGAGGAATAGTAGGAATGAGAAATTCCAAATAAAAGTTAAATATTAAATTATGTAGGAATGTGTTTTGTATTGTATACTATTGTCTGTGTTCAAACAATATGCAAGGAATTATGAGTATGAATAAAATGTCTGCCTATGACCTCCCAGAATAGCAAGGACATGCTCACTGAGTGTGTACATAAAGTGCTGCCTAAATGAATGGAAACCCCTCGTGCAATTATAGATATTTTTTGCATTCAATATGAAAATGTTATTTAATCAGAACCAGTCATTTTATATCTGATATCAGGTTATAGTTAGCAATTCCATCTATTCATTTAGGAAGTCGTGCATGTAGTATATTGGCCTGGTTTAGCTGTTACAGCCTCATGCCTTCCTGGTAGTTTCATGTTTCCTGTGCCTTTGTGTTTCCCAGCCTTCACGATCACATCCCATATTCGTTATTGTCTTTGACTACTCGAACTTGATTCCCCATATGTCATTATGTGTTTGTATAAAGGTGCCCTCTACTTCTCTTGTGGTATCGTTTGTTAGTGCAAGTCCATGATGAGTCTCAAGGCATTTAGCTTTTTTCTATCAGCGCTTTAATATGTACCAGTTTTTTTTTTATTTTTTTTATTCATTTCATTAAAAACAACATTTGACCACAAGTAAGTCTGCACCTGGTTCTTCCAGACACCCACCGAGTGTCACATATAAACAAAATCAGTTACATGAGTTATTGGGTACCAAATGAACCAGTCAAAGGAAGGATCTTTAGGAGAGTTTGGGCAGGACTCTGATAAACAAGAGACAAGAAACATGGTCGGTTTGTTGTTACCCATATAGATTGCAATGCAAAACACCATGCTGAGATGAAAAGAGATCTTAGAGGACATAAGAGGTTAGTGAGAGCACATCCGTCTGGGGGAAGGCATGACTTCCATCAGTCCTCTGTGCAAATAATTAACAAACGGAGAGCATTTAGCATAACAGAAACTCTGCCCAGAAGTGGCTAGCCATCCAAAATATTCCCAATAGTCACAACAAACTAAATCAGATAAACACAAAAATAACATCTAGGGATTGGCTGTGGTTCTTCCAACAAGACCACAGCCAAAAACATTCAAGCAAATTTAGGATCCGGAGAAAAAAATCTATATTGTGGATGGGCCAATTAATTAAAAGTCCTGACCCTAATCCAATTGAGATGCTGTGACAGGACATGCCAGACACCACTCAAATCTCACTCTATTTAGGCCTGAATGTTAAGCATAATATGTTGTGAGAACAATGTACCACTCATCACATGGCTAATTCCATCCCTACTGTGATGATGGGAGCATCATGGGTATGGGGGTGCTTCTTGGCGGCAGGGACTGGGAGACTGGTAAGGATTTAGGGAAAGATGAACAGAGCCGAAAGGTCCCTGATTAAAACATGAGACCAATCTCACAGAACCTCAGACTGGGGCAAAGATGAATCTTTCAGCATGACATCCACCCAAAGCACACAGCCAAGACAATGCTGGAGTTGTTTTGGAACTGTGAAGTCTGTGAATGTCCTTGAGTGGCCCAGCTAAAGTCTGGACTTGAACCCCACTGAACATTAGTGGAGACCTGAAGATTGCACTTCACCAGCACTCTCAATCCAATTTAAAAGAGGGTCTTTATGGAGTATTATGTGTAGATTGATGGCAAAATAATGAATGCAGTCAATTATGAATCTGTTCTACTACACAAACACTTGGAGAGAGTGAAGAACACTTTCTGAAGGCACTGAAGGTAAAGCTTTACCGGGAACTAGAATAATCTGTTTTGTGACTACGGAAACTGGAACACTGCGTCTTGTTCACTTAAAACAATACCTCGTTTGGAAGCTAAACACGATTGAATACATATAATAAATATGAATACACTACCTTGCCAATATGAAAATTAATTAAAAGTTCAAGTTTTTCATCACAAGCTAGATTAGATGTTGTCTTGTTCTTCAAATCATTCTAAGCCAGGTAACTTGGAAACCACATTAGGTGAATCAATGAAGGTATTATCACTGAACATAGCTCGCTAGCCTCTCCCTTGCTTGTACTCTTTCTTTTTCTGTCTTTGATTTCCCTTCTATCTCACTCTATCTTTCTCTAACATACTATCTATCCTTATCGCCACCTGCTCTATGACACCTCACTCTTCTGCTCCCCCTTACTTTCTCCTCGTTTCCCTTTCTCAGTCTCCCTCATCTACTTAATTCAGTCACTCTATTTTTTCTTCACACACACACTCACACACAACAACTTGGGATTCTTGGTGACACCCTGAATAGGGTTGACCCAGCTTGTTTCGGCTGGTACATGGCCAGGGTCGATTTGAATAAGATGTTTAGTCTGGATGGGCTGGAGATGATAGCTGTCCTGGTGGTGATGGGACTGTTCGTGAAAGTCCTGGAGCAGTTTGGACTCTTCAAAGTCATAGGAGGGGAAGGTAACGAACTGTTTGTGTGTATGTGTCTGAACAAAGATCTCCACAATTAGAGTAAAACAAGGAAAATGTCACTCATATTTGCTTGGAATTAAGTTTACAGTAAATGTCAGGGTTTCAGTTAAGTTGGTAGTTAGGGTTAGGTTTTAGGGTTGCAGTTAGGCTTAGCTGTGACGACTGCGCCATCTACTGCCCATCCTCCCCCTGCAGGAGGCGGGCTTCGGCGTTCGACGTCACCGGCCTTCTGACACCATTGCCCATCTCATCAACTCATTGCACCTGTTGTCTCGTCTAGCGCACCTGATCATCATTCAGTCATTCCCCTCAGTATATATGTTCCCTCTGCTCCGTTAGTCTTTGTGTATTATTGTCTCACTGCTATGAGCATTGTCAAGCTCCATATTAAATGAGTACAGATCAACCGACTCCGCTATCCGCTCCTCCTTGCTCACCTCTAAGAGCTGACATTAGCGAAAATTACAGAAAATATTACTTTTTCTTGGTAATATTGTTTTCTGTCCTAAGAGGGATAGAACATCCTAAAATGTGTGTGTGTATGTGAGTCTCTCTGATCTCCGCATTGCTTCTCTCCTAAAGGGACTGCAGTGAAGTTGGCTGATGGGTTGGGTTTCTGATGCAAGGGTCTGCTCGCACATACACACGCACACACAGACAAACTCACATGAACATGACAGATGCATACACATTAATGCTAAATGCAATTTACGCTGTGTATGAGTATGTTTTTCCCCTCATATCCCCCAGAATAGCTCTATGGAGAGAAGGAGGCTATTGTATTGCTGGAGTAATCTCTTCTTCTGTGTATTTTAAAAGTGGGTAAGGACAAGGGTGGGTCTATCGAATTAAAGATTGTACATACAGATGAAAACTTATTGCACGGAATGGTAGGCTGTGGACTTTTTTGGGTGGGATTTAAATAAACTGCGTTGAAGAACAAACTACTAGGCGATGTTGGGGCAAACTGCATTCTGTCTTATAACAATGATGTGTAGGCTCTGGGAAAGTTGGCAAAGGTGTGTTTATTAAGCACAAGTCAGATGCCCCCTTACCTTTCTCTCTCAGCCTGTTAAGATTTTCTTTCCTGTCTGGGCTAATGAGCCATGCAGTGAAAGCGTTATCACATGTACACATACACATATACTCTTATTACAAATGCCCAGGTTGCCCTCCAGGAAGACAGTAAGGGACTGAGATTGTGGCCTGTTGCAATGCCACAAGTCCCCTGTTCCAACAGAAATGTCTTCTTATAGTAAGTTGCCAGAAGTCCCTTCTCATTTCAAAGCCACCTGTCAATTAATAATAGTAGTCTACATACTTTTTATGGAGAGTATTGGATAGGTAAAATAGAAATGCAACCTGCTGTAATCCATTTAGAACATTATTAAATAGTTGCATAGGTAGACAACTATCAGACACTCACACCATCTTTGATTTATCTGTTAGACAGTGCCCAGTTTTCCAGATATGCCAGCATCATCAGTGGTTATTTCATTTTATGGAGAATGCTCATGTTAGAAATCAGCCGTCGTATAGTGGTAGTAATAACTTGCATACCCGGTTGTCAAGGAAGAGAGTAATTACATTTTTTGATTGCAGCATATTGATAGTCTATTAGCGCATGATGTTACAGGCTCAATCTCTTCTCGTCTCTCTACTCACTGTAATGCTGGTCACAAGCTGTTAAATACATTGAGGGGCGTGTTCACCTAGTAAAGCCAAGACAGTAACCCAAATGCCAACTGGTCAATGTAAACATTCCTGTGGTTACCAGAGTGCAACCTACAGGGACAATCTAAACAGAGAGGTTTCTGTTATCTGGGGACATTCACTTCCAATGAAACGTACATTCATATTGTAGTTGTTAATGCTCAGATCCTACATTCCCCCATCAAACATTTAAAGAAAAACATTACATGTTTGATAAAACATTACAAGTACGATTCAATTCCTTATGAAAAGAAAAGGTTCATAAACTTATGTTACAAACTAAGACAAAACAACAAATGAGTATCTGACCAATGAGGTCTTATTGTTCCTCAAATGAAAATGAATGTAAACAAGACAATTTACACACTGCACTGACACAACTCAATGTAAGACATCTTCAATCCCGTTCCCACCTCAGATTTTAAGGGTCGAGAAACATTTTGACATCAACAGGCAACTATCAGTGTTAACGGTGTTCAGCAGAAAATCTGTCAAAAAACATGACATTTCTATTGGAACAGGTGCAATATTGGGATTGTCATCATACAGAGTTTCTCTTCATACATACAAAATCACAATATCAGTTCATTTAGGAAAACTTAGATTGTAAGGAAATAAGTTAGTTTTCGATCAGTTACCTTTTAATTCTCGTCTTCAGTTTTATTTGTCTTGCATCAGTGATGAAAAGTTCCAATATCAGTTATTGCAGTCAGTTTGATTTGGACCCAGCAAATTGCTTGGTTGTCCTAACAAGTCGGTGTAGGTGTGTAGTAGAACAGTGAGTTTCCAAAACTTCAACAATTCAAGATTAACACCACAACAGTGTCTTCCACTGTGATAGGAACCATGTTACTTTTCCAGTCAACTGTCCTGTGTTACTCTGACCCGTATAAGTACGTGTGTGTCTTTACTTAATCTAATGACTTTTGAGTGCGCTCTGTAATGGAGGTGCCATTTTGGGACTGTGGAGCATGTCCTTTGTGGTATATATCATTGTTTGACCTGTGGTTACTGTTTGCACTGACAGTTCCTCAAACTTCACCCAAAAATCAGTAAAGATGAATTCAATCCCGCCTTTAATGAAAGACAGGCGACGTGTATGCCAATTACTTTCGCTCTTCTTAGTATGCCAATTACTTTCGCTCTTCTTAACATTTAAATGCTGCTCTGTTCTGTGCAAGTTCAATTTAGCCTTTTTCATTCTTTGTGAAACTTCACCATGTAACTAGGGAGTAGATAAGTTCAGTTCTGCAGGACTTGTTTAATCCACTGTGATGTGAATAAAGAACAGCTATGCCTTATCACAGACATACCCCTCTCATAATAGCAGCCACTGAAGATACTGTTTGACCAAGTACGTTTATTGCAATCTACAGTGTCCTCGGCCCAAACAATTATTTAAACCTATATATAAATAAGGTTTAGGATTGATCGAGTACGTTTGTCACAAATACAGTGCTTTTAGTTTATGATATATTTTGGATCAGTTTATTGCTGACTGAAGCTGCTTGTTCAAGATTTTTGTCATGTCCATGACTGTTTCAGATGGCGTGTACAAGGTTGTGTCATCAGCGTACATTGACTCACATTGGGATGTCACAACACCAGAAATTGAGTAGTTTATGCCAATACCAGCAAAATTCCATGATTCTCTATACCCAATTCTATACCATGGTAAAAAACGAATACAAAACAATAAATCACATGTACTCAATTGTGTAGTAGAGGTTATACGCCGTATAATCACTTTTTTGTCAGCTGCCATTTCGAACACTCACTTCTTACCAGTGGTTTAGTGGAGGGTATATGCAGGTATTCACTTTCTACCCACATTTTGGTCAGCGGGCTTTGCGTATATTGAATTCTTACTGATGCATATGAATGTAGAAACAGTGAACGTATATGCAATATACATTAATTTTGTTGTAGATAAAGCATACAAAAAGTGGCTTACGTATTGCAAACTCAACGTTTTAAAAAAGACCAATAAATAATGTGCCCAAGTGCGAAATATGACATAGCTCTGATTGGCAGGTTATTTAGAACCACATGTTACTTCACTTCAGTCAAAAAATATTGCTTGCCAGAATATTCATAAATGAAATGTTACATCCGAAATACATTATGAAAAGAACTGATCAAACAACTTTTGATGAGTCATTTGTCCAACCAAATAAACATAGTCGAGCAGACAGAACTGCCAGCTCTGCTGGTGCACTTCCAGATTTTGAAAGATTATGAAAGCAACCCGATCCTTCCTGGTAAGGACTTGACACCTCCATTGAAACAGACCAGGGAAGGGCAACCTGGATTGGGGTGGGGGCCACAGATATTATGTACTGGTCATCAGTGGGCCGCAGATATCTTGGAATATCATCAGGGGGCTGCGGTCTTCAGAAGGCTGCAAATTAACTTATTAATGAATACATTAAAAGTAAAACCATGTCTGATGCTAGTTCATGTGTATCTGGGCAATTCAAGTGTATCAGGGCAATATAGTTTTTTTTGATGTTTTCACTACTTTTACATTCCTGTAGTAGGTATCATCAAGTGTTCTATAGCTCAAACATTAAACGTTAAATGTGTAAACATGCAACAAATATTTCAGGTCTAATTTGTGTTTTGATTCCAGTATTGATTTTGTTGTTTCCAACACAAACTTTCCAACACATTTTAAGGTCAAATATGATAAAATAGAGGGCCGCAAAAAGAGGGGGTGGAGTTGATCGAGTTGGATCTCATTCTACAGCGCAGTGAACGATTTTATCAAACAATACAATGCTTTTCTATATCTCTGGACCATCAAGATAAGAAATCAGAAGAAGATGGCTCATTGTAAGTATAAAATTTACCGTCAGACCCGAAACCTGCAACCCTGCTGTCTTAGAAAAAGTGTTGACTATACTCAGACACTTGCATAGGAGTTAGTCACCATAATAGCTACTTTAAATTGTATACTGCAGTTCGATTAATGAGATTTTGAGGTTTCTGCACATATAATAATAATATGCCTATAACAAAAACACTTCCTGAACTATGCATGTATCACTCACCTGTGATCGCAACAATCTCAGAAACCTTCCATGCATCAATGTTTTAGAATTACATCTCTGTATAAGTCAGAGAAGCATCATAAATAATGGGAAAACTGGATGCCTCTATTAAATCGCTAATGTTATATTTTGATGACAGATGACACAGTCTGAACCGTAAGGACGATAGCCTACTATGAGCTATGGTTACATTATGGAAGCCTTTTGCCATTGCTAGTCTCACGAAGCCACACCTCCAATCTCATCTTGTCTCCTTGGCCTCCTAGCAATATTCTAGGCCTGGTTTAAGAACCCATTGCAAACGTCGTATATAACATTGTTGGCTAGGCTACACAGCAATGCCAGCTGTCTCAAACAAAAGTAATGGTACCGTGTATTTCAGGATAAGGATATAACAAGGATAATACTACGTTCTTAATGTAAGATGAATTTAAAATCACTCACCTTGAATTCTTTAAATACATTTGCCTGTCTGTCTTTGAGATGCTTCGCTAAGTGATTCCTCCTTAAGTCTCAAAAGTTTGAATGCACCATTGGCATAGTGGTTTTTGCTAATTTGTTACTCCCTGATCACCTGCCTCAAATGCAAATATTGTGACTTTTACTCTTTTTCTTCTGGATGAGTCAAGGTGGAGCTGCAGCTGAAATTGCTGCGTTCTGTAAAGTTTTGGATCCCTGGTACATATGGTACTGTACAGAAATTAGTACTGTCATGTTAGAATTATGGCATCGACTTGGTACTGAGGTAACAGTTCTAGTGACATCCATTGATACACATGGTTTATTCAAGGACAACGGAAGAAAACAATAAAGGCCAAAGCTTGCTGCCCTGTGGTACATCACATTCAACTATGTTCTCATAGAAGAGTTTCCTTTAATATAAATCTGTTCTATTAGATAACATAACAGTCAGCGCTTAACATTGGCAGAGGGGTTAAAGCCATGGCACTTTTTTTTTTTAATCAGATTTATCAGCAAACAGTTACAATCAATAATATAAAAGATTGCATTTAGGTCTGACTGTATACCTTCCACTGTCTTCTCATTACTAATTACAACTGAGTCCCCTTTGATCTACTCTTAATTCGTTTTCTGTGAATAAAAAAAGTATTTAATGTTTGGTCAAATACAATTATTTCCACATTTGCTGTGGAATTTTCATGAGGAATGTTAAATACTTATGTAGTCACCTGTGAAAAAGCATGTCTGTTTTTGATAATATAGGTGTATGTTACTTTGCAAATGTATGTAACTTTCTTTACATACTTGGAAACTGCACAAAGGAAAGTGGTTGAACATATGGTTCTCATTACTCCACACATCCCCCATACATTCTGAGTTTGGGACCAGGAATGGGGGGGAGGTTGAAACATACATTGCCCTTATACGATTGGATAACAGCCAGATAGTGGAGGGGATGGGTTATAAGTTTGTTTAGTATATATATATATATGTGCTGTTTAAGACAAAGACATTTGGAGAAGCACAGAGTCATTTGGAAAGAAGGCTGAACATCTAAGACAGACATGTACTATATTATACTATACAAGGAATGATTCTCCCCCTGATTTGGGTCCTTTATTATTCTGCAAAAGAGCCAGAAGCCAACAGTTGGTAGCTGCGACCCGGATAGGTTGGGTTCTGAGATCCAATTCTTCAACATCCATATCAAGAGGAGAAGATTGCTGAGGGTGCACACCGATTTGGGAGTTGGCTTCCTCATCTTCTGACAGTGGTTGGTGAGTCAGATTCTACACCTTTTAAAGAACCAATGGTCAGGTTATATGTTGTGATAGTACATGCAATTGAGTGATATGTATCCTAGTACACCATTGGTAGTGTGAAACCTTCCCTGTTGGGATGGGAAGAGCTTACTAGACTGAATAGTAAGTGTGTCCATGTGTTTTTCAAGACCTAATATAGCCCACTCTTATTTAAGTGAGAAACCTTCGTTATTCATCTCGAAGTCCTTGCTAGGCCGATAGCAGATTGATACGTGTGTAGTAATTGTAATAGTAATCTTGTACATTAAAGGTGAAGTAAAGAAAATGACGTCTTTAATTGAAAAAACAACATTAGAAAGAAAGGAGACTGTAGCCCCGGCTGTTACAATTCACGAAATGACTGAATCATTAGCTGATGACATAAAAAAGAGCATGAAATTTGATGAATGTCTATGGGTTGGTCCGTTTGATCAGCCTATTTTGGGCCTCGATGTTATTATGAAACTGGATTCAACATTGGACATCAATGAAGGAAAGGTGACAGGGCAAATCAGAAAGTTGGAAACAACAAATTTGAAAGACCACTGCCATCAGACTTTTTAAAAACAATTTTGAACTCTATAACAATGGACCTGCAGCAAATAGAAAATAGCTCCCTGCAATCTGGCATTTTCCCAACATCTCTAAAAACAGCTGCCATTAAGCCCCTATTAAAAAAGAAATCACTGGATGCATCTATAATGAACAACTACAGACCTGTTTCTAATCTCCCTTTTATCGCAAAGATCATTGAGAAGGCTGTATTCAATCAGCTCACCAATTTTGTGACCTCAGGAGGTCTCTTAGACAAATTTCAGTCAGGCTTCCGACCACACCACAGTACTGAAACAGCCCTGATTAAAGTCTTAAATGATATACGGCTGAATACTGACTCAGATAAAATAACTGTTCTAGTTCTTCTAGATCTCAGTGCAGCCTTTTACACTGTAGATCATAGAACACTTGTAGATAGGCTGGAAAATTGGGTAGGATTTTCTGGGACAGTCCTTGAGTGGTTCAGATCTTATCTAGATGGCCGGAGTTTCTTTGTCACCATTGGTAATCATGAATCTGATAAGGTGGCTATGACATGCGGAGTTCCACAGGGATCAGTTCTGGGACCGCTTCTGTTCAATCTCTATATGCTACTTCTGAGCCAAATTCTACAGAACAACAACATTAACTACTACAGCTATGCCGATGACACTCAAATATATATGTCTCTCGAACCGTATGACAACAGCTCAATAGACTCTCTGTGTCACTGTATAGAGCACAGAAATACCTGGATGAACCAAAATTGTCTACAATTAAACCAAGATAAAACTGAGATTATTGTGTTTGGCAACAAAAATAAAAGAACAATTATCAGTAAAGAGTTGAATGCTCGGGCCCTTAAAACCAAGGATCAAGTCCGTAATCTTGGTGTTCTGATAGACTCGGACCTCACATTTAACAGTCATATCATATCGGTCACCAAAACAGCATTCTACCATCTGAAAAATATATCCAGAATCAAAAGCCTGGTGTCCCAAAAAGACAAAGAGAACCTCATCCATGCTTTTATCTCTAGTAGGGTTTACTACTGTAATGGCCTCTTAACTGGACTCCCTAAAAAGACTATAAAACAGCTGCAGCTCATTCAGAATGCAGCTGCTAGAATGTTAACCAGGACCAAGAGGACAGAGCACATCACTCTGGTTCTTAAATCTTTGCATTGGCTTCCGGTCAGTTACAGAATAGACTTTAAAGTGGTGCTTTTAGTAAAAAAATATCTGAATGGTTTAGGACCCAAATACATTTCTGATAATTTTGAAGAATATAAACCGAGTAGGGCTCTAAGATCCATGAACTCAGGTCAGCTAGTAGAGCCCAGAGTCCAAACTAAACATGGAGAAGCTGCATTCAGCAGTTATGCTGTTCACAACTGGAATAAACTTCCAGAGGATATTAGACGTTTACCAAATGTGTCCATTTTTAAATCCAGGCTAAAAACACATCTCTTTTCACGTGCCTATGACTGAGCTCTCAAACTTAACCCCACTGTGAGCCTGTTTTTATAACAGCACTGTTTAGTATTACAGTTTTTCTTGCTTCCTTTGTTTTATATTGTATTTCTATTTATTCTTCTGTGTTATAGTTTTTCTAGCTTTCTATGTTTTATATTTTATCTCAATTCTATTATCCTATGTTTTATTATTTATGCTGTTTTTTTTATATTTCTCTTATTCATTTATTGTGTTATTAAATGTACATCCTGCTATATTTTACCAATTGTAATAAAAGTTCTGGTGCTATCAGAGGAATAACCTCTGTGTAAACTTTTTCTGATTCTATTGCATTATTTCTATTTTCACTGTAAAGCACATTGAATTGCTTCTATGTATGAATTGTGCTTTATAAATAAACTTGCTTGCTTGCTATATGGACCACCAAAAAGAATGAGTGTGGTAAATTGGATATGGATCCTGTGCGCCTGATAGGTGAAGCATCGCCTTGCACAAAACAGTACCCTATCAGTTAAGAAGACATGGCTGCAACTAAAGTAGTTATTGGAGATTTATATAACATGGGTGTTGTGGAAAATACACATTCTGCGTCAAACAGCCAGGGTTTGGCCGGTGAAAAAACCAACAGGTGGATGGCCTGTGACTTTTGGTTTTTGGTCAATACCACTACATCCTGATGTCAGACCGTGGCTTGCCTTTACTGTAGACGAACAGCAGTATCAATGGACACGCCTACCGCAGGGTCTACACAATAGCCCCTCCATTTACCATCAGGCGTTGCGGAAGCACCTACAAGCCTTGTCTCAAATGTCCTCAGTTGTCATACAATATATGGACATCATCCTATTGGTGTCTGAAGATGAGATGACACATGCACGGGACCTAAGAACACTGCTGGACCATCTGCATGCAAAAGGTCACAAGGCCAGCCCTGACAAAGCACAAATCATGCAACCACAGGTCACCTATTTAGGTCAACTAGTCTCAAAGGGGAAGCGGGAAATGACTCAAAGTCGCACTGCAGCCATCCAAGCTGCAAAGGAACCCACTACCATTAAAGACATCCGTTCTTTCATGGGCCTGTGTAACTACAATAGATGTTGGGTGGATTTGTTTGCTGAAATGGCACAACCCCTCAATGATCTCCTAAAAGGCGACACTGACTCAAAAGATCCAGTTCAGCTTGCAGAAGAACAGAAAGATGCCTTTGTCAAACTCAAGATGGCACTGTCGTCAGTACCTGCTCTGGGCATTCCTGACTCAGGACAGCCATACACACTTTTTGTGGTTGAAAAAGATGACTAAATTATATTAGTTCTGACACAAGACCATGGAGATCGCCAAAAGCCTGTGGGCTACTACTCTAAAAAATTGGATGATGTGGCTCTGGGCTGGGGTCCTTGTCGGAGAGCTATGCAGGCAACCTACATTGCGGTGTCCCTGGTATCACCACTTGTTCTTGACCAACAGCTTATCCAAATGCCCACATGCTGTGCACACTCTCTTGACTATGAACCGAGCTGCACAAGTTACAGCTGCACGCTGGAACAAATGGTCCACAGTCTTAGAGGCGCCTAATATCAGCATACAGCATGGTATACCCTCTAATCCTGCTACATTGATGCTTCCACCTGATTCCACATTGCTTGAACACGACTGTTGTGAGTTGGTTTCGGACCAGCTCTGTGATGAATTCACAAAAGTACATCCCCTTGTGAATCCTGAACTTGTTTTCTATACTGACGGTTTCAGCATTGTGGAGGGGGTAGAGAGGAAGGCGGGATGGGCAGTTACTACATCAAGTGATCAGCAGTAACATCTGCACAAGTGGCAGAGCTAGTGGCTCTGACAGATGCCTGTAAACAGGCTGAAGGGAAATCAGCAAATATCTACATTGATTCAAGGTATGCATTTGGTGTCACACATGATTTTGGGAAAATCTGGAAGAACAGAGGATTCTTGACATCACTGGGGGCTCCCGTGAAGAATGGACCAGAAGTAATGGCTCTACTGGAAGCTCTACAGTTACCTGTTCAAGTTCCATTTGTGAAAACAAAAGCGCATGGGAAGCTAGTCACAGAAGAGAACAAAAGCAATGATCTGGCTAATAGAGCTGCAAAGGCAGCTGCCAAGCGGACACCACTATCACCCAGACTCATGAGTCTCACCAAAAGTGTGGGAAGTATGGGAATGGATGTCTGCAGGATGCAAACTCAACAAAGAAGGTGTGTGGAAATACAACCTTAGATGGGTAGCACCAAACACACTCCTCCCATATCTGATAACACCGATACACTCTTTTGGACATGTTGGCATTTACAAAATAATCTACCATTTCGTTGGAAAATGGTGGAACCCTGGTGTGCGGAAGGAAGCTGAAACTATTGTGGCAAATTGCAACATCTGTATGGGAAACAATACAAAGGGAAAAGTGAAAGTACAGACACATCAGGCACCTGCCCCGCCAGGACCCTTCAGACATTTACAGCTTGACTACATCACTCTTCCTAAGAGCAAAGGATTTGAAGACATCTTGCTAATTGTTGACCGTTTCTCACGATAGGTGGAGGCTTTTCCTACCAAGAAAGGGACAGCACAGCACACAGCGAACGTTATGATTGGTGAAATAATTCCCATATGGGGATTACCGGAACAATTGGACTCTGACCAAGGAACTAACTTTACCGGGGAAGTGTGTCAAGAGGTAGCTTGCCTCCTGGGCGTAGACTGGCGACTACATTGCCCTTATCATCCTCAATCAAGTGGTCATGTGGAACGTCAAAACCAGGTGGTGAAGAGCAGATTGGCTGAAATGCATCAAGAAGGGATAGCGTGGCTTGATGCGCTGCCTACCGTCTTGTGCAGTATAAGAGCTACACACAACAAAACTACAGGTTCAAGTCCATTTGCAGTTGCCACAGGCAGGCCTATGACACTACCAGGCACGCTAGACCTAAGAAAAGCAGATATACACATCATGAGTGATACTATGCTTAATTACTGTATGCAACTATCAGAATCAGTAGCAGAGGTAGACCGACAGGTCAAGGAAGCATGGGGAACAACCCCCGAGGGGGAACATGATGTAGTGCCAGGACAATGGGTAATGATAAAAAAACACCTTACAGAGCAAAGTGGGAAGGTCCTTACCAAGTTTTACTTGTCACTAGATCAGCAGTGAAGGTACAGGGTAAATCAAGGTGGATACATGTGACTCATTGCAAGGTGGTACAACATGACGAAGAGCAGAGCCTTGAGACTACAGAACCGGTTGCAATAGGCAACCGGGGGCTTATCTCGGGTGAAGATGCATAGAAAGGGATCAGAATCCCTTATAATTATACTATTGAGATAAATTGATTAATATGTTCCTGGTCATTATATCTGTGTTTTCTGGTGGCACAGTGTGGTGGTTTTCTAGTCCCAAACATAGGTGGTCATAGACATGAGGATGGTCATCATGGTATTAATACTTATTTGGCCCTCTCCCTACAATTTGCCAGAATAATTAACCAGAGTAGTTGTTGGATTTGTACCCATACCCCGTTCACCGCTAATGGAGGTATTCCCTTAGGAGTCATTCCATTCAATCAGTCTGAGATGTTAGGTATCTGGAGAAACCTCAGTTGGTTAAAATTTTCTATATACAATAATTGGGGTGTTAATGACAGCTACTTGCACTCTCGCCGACCAAACGCTTCTGACCCCTGCTTGAGGGAACCTAATCGATCTGGATGTATTTCCATCCAGGATCATGTAATATCTTTAGGTGTGTCTGTGAAATCATGGCGTCATAGTTATATGCCAGCCTTCGATAGGAAAAGTCCTGATTTCTGGCGTCGTCCGCCACATACAGTAGTTACTAATCCATCTAGGGGGTGGTTGTGCATACAGCGAGAACAATCCAAAAGTCTAACGGAACAATATGCTAATGCTTTTGTGACTGTAGGCCGAAGTTTTTGCAACCAAAAAGCAGACCTCTATTTGTGATGATAGTACTATTCCTACTATTCTGCTAACACCTTAGGCAACCTAATAACTACGGACATGATTGCTCCAAACGGAACTTATTTCATTTGTGACCCAAATGCCTATCCATGGCTCCCACCTTTATGGCGATCATGTTATTTGGGTTATGTAATTCCACATGTGAGACTCAGTACAGATTCTCCTTTTAAAACACGACATACTCGAGCCATCACTGAAACGGAAAGGTATTTTGCTATTGTTTTCCCTCCCTATGGCACCACCATGTTGGCGAGAGAAGTTATTAGTATGGCTAGCTCTTTGGAGGCTTTAGCAAATATGACCTCTGAAAGTTTGACATTGCAGTCAGCTGAAATGGTTGCCTTTGTACTGTTGCAATGAAAAACAGACTTGCTCTCGATTATATATTGTCAGCTCAGGGGGGGACCTGTACAGTTATTGGAACTGAGTGTTGTACCTACATACCTGATAACTCCAAAGAACTGGCTGATTTGGCTGGTAAGATCCGTGAGGTGCCAAATACAATAATTACAATCCTGATGATTTAGGTTTTTCTATATGGTTGTCATCTATTTTTGGTAAGTTGGGAGGTTCTCTGCTGAACATAATTATGCCAGTGGTGGTTGGTCCTTTTCATCTTAGCCAAGTGTGCTGTCAACAGGTGCCTGTCACTCAAAGTAAGGCGCATTTTCCCACGGGACATTCCAGAGAAAAGGCCAGCCCAAATTTGTGTCATGAAGGAAAAGAATACCACCACCCCAACTGTCTATCTTAAATTTTAATATGCATACATAGGTAACCGCCAGTTACATCACTAGGATGTAAGATAAATAAGCTCTCTTTATTATTTGTAAACTGTTTTTTCTTTTCTTATTTTTACATAGTGTCATTATGCTGTACAGACTTGTTATGACATATAAATGTAGTACTTTAATGTCATGGGCGGAATTGTGAGAAAGCATGTCTGTTTTTGATAATATAGGTGTATTTTAATTCTAGAGGACACAACACAGAGTAATGTTACTTTGCAAATGTATGTAACATTCTTTATGTACTTGGAAACTGCACAAAGGAAAGTGGTTGAACATATGGTTCTCATTACTCCACACATCCCCCATACATTCTGAGTTTGGGACCAGGAATGGGGGGGAGGTTGAAACATACATTGCCCTTATACGATTGGATAACAGCCAGATAGTGGAGGGGATGGGTTATAAGTTTGTTTAGTATATATATATATATATGTGCTGTTTAAGACAAAGACATTTGGAGAAGCACAGAGTCATTTGGAAAGAAGGCTGAACATCTAAGACAGACATGTACTATATTTTGTGAATAAACAACAAGGAACGCTTCTCCCCCTGACTTGGGTCCTTTATTATTCTGCAAAAGAGCCAGAAGCCAACACACCATACATTTTATTGGCATTTCATTTTGTGACTTCTAATTTGCTGGTAGTAATTTATTTTGCCCGAACGGCCTGTAAAGCTTGCTTTTATCTCTGATTTGGGATATGTGTTGAATTGAAGGCATACAGCCATTTGAACAGCCATTATTATTCCTCTGGCCTCTTTTCTCAAACTCTCCCTCATTCCTTCCATGCATTCTCTCTCCAACCATTCCCTTTCACTCCATCCTTTTTGCTTTCCTCACTCCTCCATTCTCTCCCTCTATCCCTTGTCACATTTCAACCTTTCTCCATTTTTCTTTCTCAGCTCTTCTTTCTCCAGCTCTTTCTCTTCTCTTCCTCTATCATTTCCATCCTTCCCTCTCTGTCTGCATTCTTCTACCTTCCTCCTCTTCCTTCTTAATAATGTAATTGGCTAGTCATTAACTTATTGCTTGGTTGTACTGTAAAGAGATTTGTGAGGCTGATAGAGCCTGCTCCAAGTGATTTAAGAAATTACCAAATAGCATGATGATTCATGATGTGTGTGTCTGCATGTGGGTGTGCGTGCATGTGTTTGCCAAACAAGATCTTGCAGTTTCACTTTAGCATTAAAGGTTTGTCCACGAGATAAAGATGTTTATGTAGAGCTCTTGTGCAATTTCTTAAGTCAAATTCAAGGCTTTTTAAGACCTTTTTAAGACCTCAACACAGACCTATGTATTTGATAGAAAAGAGACATTCATTGAGTCCCACTTATAGTATGTTTTTGTAACGGTGTAACAACAGAAAATGCGTTGCCAACCCCCGGGAAGCTGTCTCCGTCTTCTATGGTCGCGTATAATGGAACACCTGAATAACATTTCGTAGTAAATTTGCATCTATGTATGGAAACCTAAAGGGTTCACGTCATCTTAATATGGACGGGCGTTTTGCAATCATGTCATTGAAACTGAGTGTATGGGTGTCCTTTTACAATAGGTATTTTCGCCTCTTTTTTTTCTCTAAACATGCATTGAAAACGTGTAAATTGTCACTAAAAACATCTGTAGTTTATTTACTGGAAATGAGAATGCTTGTTATGGCCATTTTTCACATGCTTTTTATATGCGTAGAGTATGCCACCAAACACACGTCCAGAACGCCAGTATTGACACCTCAGACATACGTTTAGAATGCCTGTAATGTCACATAAAACACGTTCAGAATTCTGGCAAAAAACTGTGACTTAAACAGCTATTGTTCATTTCAACTCCTGATGTTTCATTAAATGATGCTTATTTTGTCACTTAGGATTGTATTTACAAATGTGCATTTCAGTTTTGAAATGTACATTGCTTAATATGGATTTAGCTTTTTCTTCCTTGCTATTGGTTAGACTTTCTGTAATGTTAGATGTTGCTGTAATGTTGTTCGTACCTAGGTTATTATACCTGCGTGAATTTGGCCACCCATCCAATGCAAAATATCGGCAATATAGGCCCAATCGTTTGTGCTCGTTTTGTGTTGGTTTAAAATGTTTGTTTGTGCTTCTATTTTACAGATATTAAAGAATATTTCTGAAGAATATTTCTGAGGTCACTCAGGTCCTTAGTGTCAATTAAGGTTGGTTTTTGCGACTGCCTTTATTACGCGACTGCTGTTTTGGATCGTGCAAAGCCAATGTGATATTCAATAGGTATTATTTACCAAAAACTGTAGCTGCACAAACAAGACATTTAGCATCACAAACGACTGAGCCTATTTTGAGTCAGTTTGGAGCATGTTGTGGGGCTGAGTGACCTCAGAATGACCTATAAAATATTTATTTGATCTATAAATTGATAGCAACACAAACGAAAATTTTAACAGCACAGACATTGCACAAACGAAGATCAAACGATTAAGCCTGTTTTGCTTTGGGTTTGTGGCAAAATCTTCATGCAGGTCCTTTTTTTCTATGGAATATTATGAAGTCGCATGACCCAGAAACTGTTCCGGTTGTGTTGCTTTTAAATATTGTTAGATATTTTTTATAACACATCTATATATCTTTACTCACTTTTAAAATTCAGGGTTGCATACCTAATAGAACTGTTCAGTTCTCCCTCAATCTGTATTACTACACCTACTAACACTGCATTCTGTAGGCCTATGGGTGAGATACCTCCATGTTTTTCCTTCAGTTGTTTTCCTTTTTCGTTAAAAGGTAAATCGGAATTCTCATATTAGTCATTTATTTTATTTATTTTATTGCTGTAGCCCAAAGACTATTAATGTGTGGTTGCATGCCTCCACAAGGGGTAGACCAAAATGAATTGGAAAGCAATCATATGCCATATTATCATTTATAACAACTCAGTGTTAAGATCAAGTCTCAGGTATAGATAATAATTAAATTATAGCTTATAAATTACTGGAAATGTTTCTTATCACAGCAAGAGTTGCATTCCAGACTGGTCGCAAAATACCGAAAACGGGAGCTATTGTTTAAGACATTCTTTGAAAACTAGTTAACAACCATTGTGGTAAAAATAGATGAATCGAAGCTGACAGTTTAATTTTGTATGAAGTAAGAATTAAGCCAAATAAGCCTGAGGTTCATGTAGATACTGTAATCAAGAATGTGTATAGATAATAATGCAGACGCACGTTCAGAACGCCTGTAATGACCAACCATACGCACGTTCAGAACGCCTCTGAACAAACACACATTTTTCTTTGGAATTAAATATATTGTATTTGCTCATTCCAGTAGATATTCCTGCTAAGTTGCCATTGGATAAGGGATATAGCAATTTTTTTATAACATCTGTATATCCTGTTGTGGCAATTTCTTAACTAATGTATTTTGGAGACATGTTTGCTTATCTATTACATGGTATGTAACTCTGGTCTTTGGTTGTGACATGCATTAGTATTATTTCAGAGAATCATTAGGTTCTCTGACCAACTGCTCAACTGGCTAAACCATTAAGGCTATCTGTCCTTGGTTCCTTAGAAATGTGAGTGTTGGGGGACGGTAGGGGCAGTTGTCCGTTTAGGTAAACACAACAGTGAACATTTATGGCAGGAAGGATAAGATGGTCAGGGAGGCTTCCAAGAGGCCTACAGCAACATTAAAGGAGCTGCAGGAATTTCTGGCAAGCACTGGCTGTGTGCTACATGTGACAACAATATCCCATATTCTTTATATGACTGGGCTATGGGGTTGGGTGGCAAGACAGAAACATTTCCTAAGAAAGAAAACATCCAAGCCCGGCTGAAGTTTGCAAAAATAAACAACAAGTTTCCCAAAAGCATGTGAGAATTTTTTTTATGGTCTGATGAAACCAAGGTTGGACCTTTTGGCCATAATTCCAAAAGGTGTGTTTTCCGCAATAATTACACGGTATATCACCCAAAGAACACCATGCCCAGAGTGAAGCATGGTTGTGGCAGCATCATGCTTTGGGGCTGTTTTTCTTAGCTGGAACCGGGGCCTTAGTCAGGATGGAGGGAATTATGAACAGTTCCAAATACCAGGCATTTTTGGCACAAAACCTTCCAGTGTCCATTAGAAAGCTGAAGTTCACCTTTCAGCACGACAACGACCCAAAGCACACATCCAAATCCACAAACGCATGGGTTCACCAGAAGAAGATTTATGTTTTGGAATGACTCAGCCAGAGCCCACACCTGAATCCAATTGAACACCTGTGGGTTGATCTGAAGAGGGATTTGCACAGGAGATGTCCTTTCAAACTGATAGCTTTGGAGTGCTTTTGCAAAAAAGAGTGGGCAAATAATGACGTGTCAAGAGGTGCCATGCTTATAGACTCCTACCCAAAAAGACTGCGCTGTAATAAAATCAAAAGGTGCTTCAACAAAGTATTAGTTTAAGGGTGTGCAACATTTATTATCAGTTTTTTCCCCCCTCAAAGATTTCAGATTGTTTTTCAATTGAATTGTTCACGTCATAGGTCACATTAAAGATGGAAAAAGTTCTGACATGATTTATTTAACACAAAAACCTGGCATTTTAACACTTTTCATATCCAATAAATATGCTTTTTAGTCACTAAGAATGTGTGTGTGTGTGTGTGTGTGTTTGTACAACAAAGACATACAGACCTACCTTAACTTACCTTCTATTGTTCAGAGGACTTACTTTAACCACCTTTTTACTGAGGTCATTATTCCGCCATCTTACAATTTATTTATTATTCCTTAGAACCCTATAGGGAGGCACATCTGAGACACAGTCAGGTCAGTCGGACTTTTAATGTAGTTTTTATAGTCTTCATTACAGGAAGCATAAAGGGTTATCTTTCGGGGTCGAACTGGCATAATTGTGGAAAAAATGCAGTGCACTGTGGCCTATGGTGCCCCTTGTGGAGGAATCGGGTCAGTTGTCTGTGTGAATAATATACCTGTATACTGTAATGCACACATGAAGTGTATGCATCCATAAGTTTTACACTAGTAAGCCATTTTGCCTTCTTGTAATATATCTCTCATTCCTTGCAACCCTATAGGGAGTCACATATCAGACACCTGTACACCAACAGTCAGGACAATCACATTATTGATGTTAAGGTAATTTTTATAGTGGTCATTAGCATAAAGGGCTAACTTATTAATCATAGTTTAGTTGACTTTTGACAAAGCCGCTAGTTTCAATATCAGCCCTGTTCAGAAGTATGGCCTAGAGTCTGGAAATTCACTGGCAAGTATATCCAAAGGACGGTTCGAAAGAAGAGTTTTAGAGGCATTTATTAGCATAAGCTTGTGTTGAAAAGCTTATCTGCCATTTCGCCGTCCTTTGATGTATCAGCAAACAAATGCACATGGTGTTATATGGGGGTGGTGTCAGAAGGTACAATGAATATGTTGTGTATAGGTAATTTTTCCATAAAGCAATGCAGACATGAACGTTTTTCATAAATATATCGTACAG
The DNA here is from genome assembly GCA_016801105.1 of Esox niger. Classification (NCBI taxonomy): domain Eukaryota; kingdom Metazoa; phylum Chordata; class Actinopteri; order Esociformes; family Esocidae; genus Esox; species Esox niger. Next base: position 32,395 of record JACXGJ010002030.1, on the reverse strand, counting down.
TAATCCTCCATTTTATCCATTTATCTTGCAAGATTTCTCTTATTCCTAAAATCAATCTAATGAGGAATGTATGAATGTATGCCAAATCTGACTTGCGTTCTACAAGTTGACATTTTTCGTAGGTTTTGGCAAAAGTATTACTCTTCGTCTCACACTTTAGTGTGCAGAGTTACAGCATTTTCTACATGGGGTGTTTTTAGTTATTCAGCACTTTCAAGGGAAAAATTTATAATAATGACAATAACAATAAGGTTCCTCCTACTGGAGGATCGCTACGTATTATTTGCTACTACACACTTGGAATATAATCAATATAATTATATTGGAATATAATCCTAATTACCTCTTGGTTTTCCACACTTGGAATGTTATGTATTTACCTCTTGGTGTGTAATAACCTATACCAATAAATCATAATTCTGTTGTTATTACAATGTTAAACCTGTGGTATTAAAATGTTGTTAATACATCTGTTAATATGTATTTATAGAGCAGTAACAGAGTAATAGTTGTCAACAAGTGTTACTGGGATATTTTCTTTTCTCTGAGATCAGTGTTGTGTAACTCAATTTAGAGCAAGACCACACTTTGCTGACTCAAAATGTTTTGGAGGGTTATAGCAGTTGGCATTTGCAGTGTTTATAATCAAATTGGGTGGCTCTTTTATGTTCGATTGCATGAGGTCTCCCTTGCCATGTATCATTTTCAGCAACTGTTTTGAACTTTTTTTCTTCATCTTTTTAATACCTCCAGGTTGTTTTTTTCAACTCTAGTTTGTTGTTTTTACTTATAACATGCTTTGATGCTATCTGTGGGCCCTTCTTGGCCTTGGTTCAGAGCCAGGAACTGCTGGCCAGCTGGATGATTTTGATTGGTCAGAGATGGAATCACATTAATTCAACATTAACTCCACAGAGAATGCTTCATTTTGACACATGTTATCACAACCTTGGTTATGAGATGTTTTTAATTTAGGCAGTTCAGTGTGTTTGTTTGTAAGCGTGCTTCTGCTAAGAACAGACAGAATGGTTTTCCTTATTTCATCATCAGATTTGTCCGCTAATCAAATTCAAGAAAATATGGGTTTAGTTAATGTGATTATTCTATTTTGGTCCTATATCTGAAAACTTCACTAAAGCTAATGATCTATGCAAATTGATCTCCCCTTTCATTTACTCACAGTAATTGGAAATATGTTGGCTAATTCTGAACGCCATTTGTCATTGCCCCACATTCACCCTAACTCAACTACACACACACACATGCATTTGTTTAATTAGCTTATCATTGAGAGTGATGATTGCAAAGGTAGCAGTCTAAATCCGGAGGTGTTTCAAGTATTTCGTCTAGCCGCAGACAAACTATCCCCCCGATGAGTAATACATTCTGTAGATGATTAGCTTTACACAACACACTGTTTGTTTTCCAGTCGTTCTTTATGTGCATTTCAGTGAGTGAGAATTCTTGTGTGCGTGTTTTTCTGTGTTTGTATCCTTCCTGCCCTACATGCTATCAATAAGAACATTTGTTCAATGAGAACAATCGCTCCATTAAAACCGTTTTTGAAAAACGTATCCAAACCTTCAAAAAGGTTTGATGAGAGTTGGAGGTATGGCCTTGGAGAGGTTATTGCCCTATATTGGCCCATTTTCAAGTAATATCTAGCCATTTTACACAACTGAGTACACCATTAGTTATTACCCTGAACATTCTCTTAGATGACAGATTTCCCCCTTTTTCCATACCTTTCTTCAATCAGTAAGGTAGAGAATATGATAATGAATAAATAATTGTTAATCCACAACCAGGAGTTACAACAGAGTCAACCTAATTGGAGTTTTTTCCAGCAAGACCTTCATCAGATGCTATGTTGTCAGCTAGCTAATTATACCATATTTTTTTGAGATTACACTGGAGTCAAGCACAGTTGAAAATAATTCTCAGAATGATCTGAAATTGTTCAATTCCAGTCTGAACACAAAAGTTTGCAGCATGAAGATGTAGTTTAAAAAGTTGAAGGTTACTCCATTTTTCTAGAAACTGTGATTTTGAACATGGACATATACCTGTAGGAAACAAAATCTAGATATAAAGTGGTGTGAAAAGTTTGCCCCCTGTCTGATTTCTTATTTGTTTGCAAGTTTGTCACACTTAAATGCTTCAGCTCATCAAACAAATTTAAATATTAGTCAAAGATAACACTGTCACGTCCCCGCCTCCGCGGGCGCGCAGAGGCAGGCGTTCGCGCCCGTGAACATCCCAGCGCGCACCTGTCCTCGCACCTGTCTTTAATCCCTACTCACACACCGGTTCCCAGTCTCCTCCTCACCACGCCCTATAAGTACAGCTCCCTGACAGATCAATGGTTCATGTTTACATGCCACATCTCGCGCTTTCCAGATTCCCGTCCTGCTTACCTGTGTACCGACCGATCGCCTATTCCTGTTTACCATGCCTGATCCCAGCCTGTACTTTCGCTTTTTGCCTGTGTTCCGACCGCCTGCCTGTCTCCGACTACTCTGCCTGTTCCCTGCCTGGCCCTCTGCTGCCCGCTCGGTTCTCGACCTCCTCCCCGTCCCCGACAACTCTGCCTACCGCTCGTCTGTGCCTTCGCTACACCAACCCAGTCCGCTCTTGGATCCTTACCCGTGTCCGTGTCAGAATTGATCTGGCCACCATGGATCCAGCGGATCTGGATGCCGTGCGCCAAGCAATGTCCTCCCAGGGCGCCGTCCTAGGGCAACACAAGACGGTGCTCCAGGAGATCATGAGCTCCTTACAGGCCCTGTCGGTCAGTGTCTCCGCGATCCAGGATTGGTTGAGCCCCCTCAATCGCGGCCGCCTCCCCGCTGGTGTCCGTCCCACCTGAGTCCCAACCGGCGAGAGCCATGTGTTCCCACACCCGAAAGGTACGACGGTGATTTGGGGTTGTGCAGGTCGTTCCTTCTGCAATGCAGCTTGGTGTTCGCCCAGCAACCTAGGACCTATGCCACGGACGGAGTCAAGATAGCGTACATGGTGGGATTGCTCCGTGGACCCGCCCTGGAATGGGCCTCTGCCCTTTGGGAGCAACAAGACCCGATCACTAGGTCCAACGACGCCTTCACAAGGGAGAAGGGAACCTGTTCGATCATCTGATTCGGGGAAAGGACGCTTTGGTTCGGATATTCGGCCTGCGCCAGGGGAGGCGAAGCATGGCCGAATACATCACCGAGTTCCGGACTCCAGCATCCGAGAGCGGCTGGAACGGCGAAGCCCTGCAGGCTGTGTTCGTAAACGGCCTCGACGAACACCTGAAGGACGAGCTGGTCTCATACCCCGAGCCGGAAAGATTGGATGGACTGATAGCCCTCATGATCCGGATGGACAACCGCTCTCGGGAGCGCAAAAGGAAGAGACAGCGCAGCACAGTAGCGCCTCTCCCTATTCCAGAACCATCCAAAAGCGAACAGCCGTTTCTGTACCCCGCACCTGTGCCGCCTCTGGGAGCCGAGGGCGGTCCTAGGAATCCTGACCCTGAACCCATGCAGGTGGGTCGTTTTCGGCTGGATGGGGCTGAACGTCAATGGCGAAGAAACAGTAACAGCTGTCTATATTGTGGCCGCCCAGGCCACTACGTCGCCACCTGTCCCCAGAAGACGGGAAAAGGACTGGCTTGTTAGTCGTTGGGGGACGACTAACGAGCCAACCCTCTGCTGTGTCCCGTGTCCGGAATCCCTTTTGCGCGAACCTCTGTCACAATGGTCAGCGGCTGAAGATGCAGGCGCTGATTGACTCGGGGCAGACGACAGCTTTCTGGATTCCAACTTGGCCACCCAGCTGGGGCTCACCACCGAAACACTTGCAGAGGGTATTGAAGCTGTGGCTTTGGACGGAAGACGTTTGGTGAGGGTTACACCCCGGACAGCACCTGTCCACCTACAAATGTCGTGAAATCATTCCGAGACTATATGTTTTTTGATCACTCGTTCCCCCAACGTTCCGTTGGTCCTAGGACATCCCTGGTTGGTCCAGCACAATCCGGTCATCGACTGGTCCGCAAGCCAAATTCTCCACTGGAGCTCGTCCTGTCATGCGCAGTGCCTGTGAGCGGCCGGCTCACCAGCTGCGCCCGACCAAAGCCTCGACTCCCAGCCCGTCGATCTAGCAGGAGTGCCCCCTCGCTACACCAACCCAGTCCGCGCTTGGATCCTTGTCCGTGTCAAACACAAGTAAACACAAAATGCAGTTTTGACAAAGTTTCTGTTACATGTGATGTCGATGTTAACCGTCCATAGTTCTTTCATTTCTCTCTCCAATGGATACAGAAAGAACACAATCTTCATACCCGAATACAAGTGTGGCGGCCAATGGCCATAACAAGCCATAACACAGTCAAATACCCTCCAATAAGAAAGACTTATCTTACAAATGACCCTTGTATGGTTTGTTCCAGCATATGGTCAATGGTCCTATCCATCAAGCCTGTGACAGCCACATGGGCAACTCCGAGCAGGAGGTATGGACAAGATGTGTGTGGCCCAACATTATCAGGCAACACGTCCTATCTATACTCCTTTGCTCAGAGTTAGTCAGTACATCTGTGTTGTGTTACGTTTCTCAAGCCTACTTTCTCTCTAAAAGAAGCTTGTTATTATTACGGGAAAATAAAATCCAAACCCAAATGGCCCTGTGTGAAAAGGTGTTTGCCTCCTAGGTCTGATTACTGCCACACCTGTTCTCAATCAAGGAATCACTGAAATAGGACCTGCCTGACAAATTGAATTAAACCAATAGATCCTCAAAAGCTAGACATACCAAGATCCAAAGAAATTCAGGAACAAATGAGAAAGTAATTGAGCTTCATCAGTCTGGAAATGGTTATAAAACCATTTCTTAAGCTTTAGGACTCCAGCAAACCACAATGAGAGCCATTATCCAAAAATGGTGAAAACATGGAACAGTGGTGAATATTCCCAGAAGTTGCCGGCCGACCAAAATTACCCCAAGTGCTGCAGGCCTCACCTGCCTCATTTGCCTACAAACTGTGATTTTGAACATGGACGTATACCTGTAGGAAAAAAAATCTATATATACAGTGGCATGAAAAGTTTGCCCCGACCTGATTTCTTATTTGTTTGCATTTTTGTCCCACATAAATGTTTCAGATCAAACTAATTTAAATATTAGTCAAAGATAACACAAGTAAACACAAAAAGCAGTTTTGAAATGAAGGTTGTTATTAGTAAGGGAAAACAAAATCCGAACCCATATGGCTCTGTGTGAGAAAGTGAAAAAAATATATGTATGTTTGTGCGTGTGTGTGTGCGTGTGCGTGTGTGTAAAACAGAACAAATACACATGTTGCAAAGCATTGTTTTCCAATCTAACACAAGCGCTCAGGCGTGCAAAGCCTTCAATGTCGCTCTCTTTCTGTTATCATGTCGTACACTGTTTTTGCATCAGCATACACCAGAACTTTGTATTTTCTGTTGAATGTATAATTTAGATTTTGTTCGGTATAGTTTGGATTTCCATTTGCCTGGTTAATAATACTGTAGTTGGTCTATCAGTCTCTTCTGTAAAATTGGTTTGTGATTAATTGTCCAAATGTTGTTTTGACTAATGTTGCATTATGGTGGCATCTGTTAATGAGATGCTAGTCTAAACCACCTAAAGCTTGGTGCATTTGCAGATATGTGATTCACATCTGTCTGATTGTGTAGATACAAGAGACTCACTCATAGCAATGAGAGCCCCAACTTAGACTTTGGCCACAGCTGCCTGCTATGCCCAGCTGTGCGTCACAGTCCTCTCTCCTCCCCCCCGTTCACACCTCTATTCTCTCCTCCCTAGACTCCTCCATCCTTTCCTCACATTTTTCTCCCTGTCCATGCTGTTAATCTGTTAATTCCCCTCTCCTCACTCTCTCCTCGCTCTTTCCTCCCTTTTATCCAAACCCATGCTTTTGATCCAATTGCAAACCAGGAGAAACTTACCAGGAGAGGAGAGGAGTGTGTAGATAGATAAAAATAAGAATAAAAAAACGTTAGCGGAACCTGTAGAGGAACATCTCTAAGGTTAGCTACCCAAAGACATCAGATTTCTTTCTTTATCAAACAATAATTAGCTAGATCGAGGGGAAATCGATCAGTGTCAAGGAGCCTGCATGACTGGGTCAAATCAGAGGACAGTTACAGAGGACTGCATTCAGACCTTCTGAGGCATTAAGGCTATTACAGACAATCACGTGTGAGCTTTCCTTCACAGGGCTGCTTCTACAGTCAGTCAGCTCTACATTGTCAAAACTCCTTACTACATACCGAGAGTGTCTCAGTAAACATACATCATGACTTTCTGCTGGAAGATAGTGGGAGACTGAACTAGAAGGGGAACGTGGTTCACGGACGGATGGAAATGCGACTGCTGGACTGGAGGAGTTATCTACTAAGGGGGAATGACGAATATAGACTGAGGAGAGAATAATAAGGGAACAGAGCTCTCTTGCTCTGGAACAGTTTGACGGCATGCATCTGTTGTTGTTCCGTGAAGTGTGGGAGATGGAGGGGATGCAGACCATGGGAATACTCCTGGTGGTCTGCAGCTCTTTCAAATTGATGCATTTTCTTGGCCTCATTGACTTCTCCAGAGAAGGTAAGATACAAGTCTATAGCGGCAGGGTACAAGACAGAGGTCAGGATGAAGTTACAGACAGGCTTATGGAGGGACGAGGATAGGAGAGAAGTTTTTCAATCAGAAATATGTCTCTTGAGCATAATTTCATCCCGAAAGTATTATTTCCAAAGTATTTTCAATGTGTTCTCACCCAGACATGTCTTTTCCAATATTTTTCCACTTGCATGAAGTTGTGTATTCAATGTCTTTTCAACATCTTTTCCAAAAAGAGCAGGTTCTGGGCTGGGGACAGAAGTAGACACTGGGAACAAGTGGCAAATAAAATCAATAAAAGGTCAGAGAAAAGAAAATATGTCCTTCTGTCTTTGATAAAAACAACTAACCCTAATTGCTCCATTGCCTCTGGATAAATGTAAGAAGGATGCAAACCGTTGGGGAGAGGGTGATAAGTTAACATCAGGCTGAGGATAAGGTCCGTAGACTGGGAAAGGGTAACCGATAAGGAGAGGGATATCTGTGGATGGGTTAAGAAATGGGCAGGACTAGGGCCATGAGGACAAGGAGCAGGTGTTAAAATTATGAGGAAATGCAAGAAGACTGGAAAGACAAAAAAATATATAGTGAACTATAAGAAATATTTAGGTGTTTTATTGATAGAGTGAACGTCTGCACACTGCAAGAAGACTGAAATCTCCAACTATTGAGTTTGTTGATGGACAGCTAATGGTGTGTGTGTGAGTGTGTGTGTGTGTTTGTGTGGGTGTGTAATTTTATCTCAGAAGATGGTTGTCACAAGCTGGGGTTTCAAATTGGGCCTTGCACGCTAGAGATAACTCAAACAGTCAGTCATTATGACCTGATTTCTACTCATCCTCAGGTGTGTCAGCTGAACCTTTATAGCTCCTTGGGTATCAGAGCCTCATATGCATGTATGTCCTGTGTGTAAGTGGATGTGTCTGTCAATGTGGGTCTCTTTGTGTTTGTGTGTGTGTGTGTGTGTGTGTGTGTGTGTGTGTGTGTGTGCCCGCCATGTGTTTGGGTGGTGCATGTCTTTGTGTGTGTGTCTGTGTGTGTTGGTGGTTTGGGAGATGCAAAGTGAAAATAGCTCTGGCATCTTTCAGTCCCTCTCTTGCTCTTCCCTGAGTTTAAGGAGCTGTGGTCTTGAATCATTTTATTAATGTGTGATTGATTCCTTGGATTGATGGATGGAGGTAGTTAAAGAGTGATAGTGCACACGTTTTTCCCCAAGGTGGTTTGTAAATGTATACCCTCAATGGAATACTAAATTGAGGTTGGCGAAAAGACATGGAACAATGATTGCTTTCCTGAATTTCTTTGACTTGAGATCATTTGTTGCCAGAACGCATAAGTGGTGCTGGCAAAGAAGAGCGAATGTTTCTGACTGACTGACTTACTGAACACCCAGTGTTGAATAGCATAGTGGTTATAGATACAGACTACCGCCCAGTAGTTTACATGTAAAGATTTGTGGCAGTTGTTCATTTTATGTTCTGTTTAAACTCCTAACCACTCGATTTCACTCTTCCACTCCAACATTTAAACAATCTGAGACCGGAAACAAGGGTACACCGCAAGCATTAGGAAGCTATGATGGAAATTTCATCAATAGACACTCAAAGGAGTAAGACAGAGACAAAATTCTCTTGGCACAATTAGCAGTTTATTTGCAAATAGAGAGACGCGTCAAATGCTTAGATACCTTAATGGTTTAGCCAATTGAGCAGATGGTCAGAGAACCTAATGATTGTCTGAAATAATACAGATGCATGTCACAACCAAAGACCAGAGTTACATACCATGTAATAGACAAGCAAACATGTCTCCAAAATACATTAGTTAAGAAATTGCCACAACAAAGCCTAGCTGGCTGACTAGTAACACATCACCACCAATGGCTGAATCCAAGATAACTAGACCAGCATAAAGCTGAAGACTGGGCTTATGTTTAAGGCACTCAGGTGTTTGATAAAATGTGCCATTTGTAAAATGTGTCATGCTAAAATCAAACACCCAGGGAACAAAACGAATATGAGAGAAAACTTAGCAGGACAACATGATGAGGTACAGCTAACGTCTAACGTTCAGTTAGTGGATCCATCTCAACTCTGGATAAAGTTCACACACCAAAGATACCACCAACCTCAACTCATGCAACCAAAATAACTCAGTCACTACTTTATTTCATTTGCAAAGATGTGAGCCCTCTCAGTGTTGTAGAGAATGAAGGCTTTAGTAATATGGTGAATACAATGGCACCTCGATACATTCTTCCCTCTTGATAACACATCACTGACATTGTAGTGCACATGTTTTACAATAAGGTAAAATGATGGTGCTGGAATCTCTCAGCTCTGCTGGTGGTGGCTCATTTATGTTTTGGGGGTGTATGAGCTCTAAAGGCACAGGTAATCATGTGAAAACTGATAGCAAGATGAATGCGGCATGTTATCAGAAAATACTGACAGACAATTTGCATTCTTCTGCACAAAAGCTTTGCATGGGACGCTCTTGCACTTGCCAGCATGACAATGACCCACAGCACAAGGCTAAGTTGGCTCTCCAGTGTTTACAGCAGAAAAAGGTAAATGTTCTGGAGTGTCCATCACATTCTCCTGACCTTAATATCATCAAGCCACTCTGGGGAGATCTGAAACGTGCGGTTCATACAAGATGACCAAAGACTTTGCATGACCGGAAGGCATTTTGCCAAGACGGAGAGGCACTTTGAGCACAACTGTAAATCAATAAAAATGTAATGTATTGATGGCCATTTAGTTTTAATAGTTGGGTTATTATGTAAAATAAAAATAGAAATATGCCATAGGATGAATTTGGGCTCAGTATATGTGTTGTGGTAGTTAATTTAAATTTATTGTAAAATGAATACTAGTTTAATTTGATGTTGGTTAGTTTTTTTCAGCAGCGAAAGGAAGTAGACAGTGCAGTGGAGGAGTCTGACCAGTCAGAGGAGGTTAATTAGATTAAACTTTACTGTCATTGAACAGCACAGGTAGTAGAGTACAACGAAATGCAGTTAGCATCTAACCAAAAGTGCAAAACAATAAAAAAGTATTTAGTATAATATACGTTATAGGTGCGATGCAGAGATGTGCATTTTTAGGCAAATGCAAGTACAAATGGCTATTCTAAATGTGCAATGAAGGCAAACTGAAGGTGCAGGTCCAGCTGAAATACAGAGATCGCAGCAATGAGGTTCCTGAGGCTGATATCTACATGTAGCAACTGAAGATGCTCTTATCACACTTTGCAAAACAACATCAGTGTCAGGGAAAATGTACAGTGTTGAAGGAAAGGCCCACAATGTTTTTACCTGGGGCCTATTTACAGATGATCTAGCATGATCCTAATTCATAAAAATCACCTTGACAAAGACTATATTTCCTATTCATACTTATTTCATGTGTCTTCATTAAAAACAATGAACTTTCTAAGTGACCCCAAACTTTTGAATGTTAGTGTATGTACTATATTTAAACTGATGAGCAAAAACATGACCGTCTTCCTAATATGCTGTTGGTCTTCCGCGTGCCCCGAAAACAGCACTGACACACTGAGGCATGGACTCTGCATCCTCTACAAGTATCCTGTGGTACTTGTGGTATCAGGTATCAAGTTATTAGCAGCAGATTCTTCAAGTCCTGTAAGTTGCGAGGTGGAACCATTCTTGCTCGGTGGGGCAGGGTGCATTATCCTGCTGAAAGACCTACCCAGAACTGGACATATGCCCTTGTTAGGAGATGATCAATGTTATTCGCTTCACCTGTGAGTGGTCAAAATGTTTTGGCTCATCAGTGTACAGCCCTGGAAAAAATTGCACCTATTACTTTCCTTTCCAAAAACATTGGAAAGAAAGGTTTTCTTTGAAGAACAGAAAGGTCAAAATTAAGAGACCACTGCAAATTGAACGCTTCTGTTCCTCACTCAAGACTTTCTTTTCAACTTTTTTGGATAGGAAAGGAAAAGGTGCAGTTGTCTCTTAAGTGTGTCTTATTTGCAATGAAGTTGTCACTGTTTGCAAAAGAGTATTTCAGAGGTGTGTCAAGCAAGCCACAATTGAATGCACTTCTGAACTTTTAAAACTAAAAACTCTCAAATCAACTGAAAATAAATCATTGTTGCAAAAACTTTCACTCTTTTATTTTGCAGGCAAAATCACTAAAGAAATGTGAGTAAATGTGAGTAAATGTTGTCATGTTGCTTGATTGAGACCTATTTCAGCACCAGATGCTTTCAAAATAATCATACCGAAGGCCTGATTATTTTGCAATAAAACTGGCCCCCTAGATATTATTGCTGGAGGGAGTGTTTTGTCCCGCGGGCCGTATTTTGCCAAACCATGGTCAAGGGTATATAACATCAACTTAGTCCCACCTCAAAAGAAACATTTAGAGATTCTCTGTTTGCCATTCACTCAGTCCAATGTAGTCTCTCTGTATGGTTTTAATGGCTTCATACAAAGTTTTATTTTGGTGGTTGATTTTGTGGATGCATTAAGCCTAGTCCTGGACAAAAAAAATCAAGCTGATTGTTTTTGGTCCAGGACTAGGCTTTACCTGGGTCAGTGAAACTGGATTTTGTGTTGGTCATATTTGGTTGTGTGAGCTACAGTTGAAAAGGACATCCAAGCTAGAAAAGCCTGGTCAGCAAATCAAACCATCTCCCATTCTGTGGGAGACCTTTGTCCCCACTTCAAATAAGTTGTATGTGTGCGTGCGTACGTGCGTGCGTGTGTGTGGATGTCTGTGTATTTGACACATTTGTTCCCGTATGTTCATGTCTAACTTCTGCTATGGTTGGTGATTCCAGGTAACACTCCCAACATCAAAAATAAAATGACTATTAAACAGAGGTTCCTCAAGCTGCTGCCCTGCTGTACACCAACAGTTGCTGCTTCAGTCAGTCAATGCAAGTGATTCCTAAAATTTTTTCACACACAAACAAAGGCACACACTGTCACTATTTAATTGGGCATTCCTGCCGGCGAGGAGAAGAGACCCTTTAGTGTCTTTGTCCTTGCAAATCACCACAGACAGTTCATCTAACCAGTGCAAAAGAAAATGCACACATTCATTCCTGTCACATACCCTCTCTCCCTAAACTCTCCATGCAGTAATGATTGTACACCCAGGCACTTATTATGTGCACAGAAAAAGACACACAAGCAATCACACACACACACACACACTCATAAGGGCACAATATATTTGACTCAGCATCATTGGACTGTGTGTTTGAGTGCACCGGAGAAATAATGTTATTTCTGTCTGATATGCTTGGTGGCTGTTGTACAGAGTCAGTATGTGGAGAACGAGTCACCTCTGCTTTGCTTCTTGGGATGAATTAATTTAGGATAGAGGAAGAAAATGAAGGAGAGGGATTAGAAAAGGAAAAATGGATGGGAAGGGAGTGGATTAATAAATTATGTTGGTGGATGATCTGATGGCTTTTGTTGTTTAATTGTTGTTTTTGTAGGGCTCCCACTACGTTTACTGCAAGTTATTATCAATAAGTATATTAGATTAATATATTCAACAGTATTATGACATTTCCAATGTCGATCATTAATATTCATTGTGTTTCAGCTCCCATTGTTATAACTAGTACTCATTAAAATGTGTGCAATTTTCTGTAGGTTTTATTAACATTCCCCTCTGTCCTACAGACAGCGTAGAGGATGACTTTGAGTTGTCTACTGTGTGCCATCGACCAGAGGGGCTGGACAAACTACAGGAGCAAACCAAGTTCACCAAGAAGGAACTGCAAGTTCTCTACAGGGGTTTTAAGAATGTGAGTCTGGTGATGCCCAGAGGAGAGAGTATGGGAATTATGATAATGGAGGCTAGAGAGCTGAATTTATCGATGTTGCAGTCAAGTGCTTTTTCTTACTTTTTGTGTTTTCTTTATTTGGGTTGTTGTTTACAGGAGTGTCCATGTGGGGTGGTCAATGAGGAGACCTTTAAAACTATCTACTCCCAATTTTTCCCCCAGGGAGGTGAGTCACACAACCTTTTAACCTTAATGTTTGACTTCTTAACCATAAATATAAGACTGCAAGTACAAGATACAATATTTGTTTTTGTATATTAAAGTAAAATAGCAACACTTACTGACATACTGACAATGCGCAGGAATCTCACAGAGGGCAATGAATGTTGAATCAATGAGGGGTTTGTGGTATGGATGTTAGACAGGGTTACCTTGCCTCATCACCCTCTAGCGTGTCCTTTCGGTGGTTCAGGCACATGCAAGCTCAACCTCTGTTTTAGTCCAAATAATTAGCTTTCCTCTAAGTGCATAGGTTGCAGTGAGTATGTCCTGGTTTGAGCTAGCAATGTAAAAAAAACTGAACCGCTTGGCAAGATGTGCCCTGGAGGTCAGTTCTCAGCCTATTTCTGCAATGAGGCTAGAAAATCCCACTGATTCTTTTAAAATGACATTTAGGTTGAAGATGGAGTAAACAACTCACACCTCACCCTATCAGATGTGAAAGACATTATGTGGATTTGTTCACAATGTTGTTAATCAAGTTACATTAAGAAAATATATAGATCTAAATAGATTAATCTATTAGTTTTGAGGCATTGTTTACATGAGATTGTACCAGATAGATGTGATTGATGACATCTGAATCTCTGTGCTTGCAGATTCAGGTGCTTATGCACATTTCCTGTTTGAGGCCTTTGACACTAATAAGAATGGATCAGTTAGTTTCGAGGTAAGACTAATTTTTATTATTTACTACTAGATATGGGAGTGTAAGGGGAAAAATGTGTTAAAAAACATGCATGCTACAATCATTGGCACCCCTAGAAAATGCATAGTTAAACATCAACTTAATGTACAAGTCTGTTTAATTAACGGTTTAAGGTCACAATCAGTGTTTAAAGTCAACATCAAAGTGGGTTTGGGATTTGATAGAAAATGCTTTTTCCATTCATCCATTAAAATAACATCAAACTGATCAGAAATACAGTGTAGAAATTGTTAAGGTTGTAATTGTAGCTGGAAATGGCATCGGGGGCCAGCATCCTGTAGTCGCCTCTTCGCTGTTGATGTTGAGAATTGTGTTGTGTGGGTAGTATTTCATGAAGCTGTGAAGTATAAATACTGTGAAGTATTTGTTTGGTCACCACAAGCCTCTAGAACAGCTCAGAATCACTAAGAATGAATTTATGATTTACATTAGCCCTAGTGGACAAAAACATGTCAAGAAAATCCCCAGCACTGCGTTAGAGCCTCCAGACTGTTTCACTGTAGGGGTCAAGCATTCAGGCCTGTACCATTCTCTTGGTTTACGCCACACATGCCATCTGTTCTTGCTGAAAAAGTCTGATCATGTCCTGCACTGACATCACCTGGGAAATAGTTCTGTTTTCTGCAGTATTTCTTTACATCTCGCAGTAAACCAAGAACCTCACACTCATTTAATGTGCGTTGGCGATCACAAATTCCAACCACATTTACTGATGTCTTCGCATAGAAATGTAGATGTCACTTTACTCACTGTTCCTATTGAAAAACAAATTAGTTGAGCAATCCTTGTTACTGAGCCTCCATGCCGTCCATGCCCAACAATGAACCCTTTTTTAAATTCACTTAGATCCTTTCCTTTTTGTCATCTTGATACAAGATCAGCATCAACTGGGCCTGCCCAGCATTTCTATACACACCACAGAGCAGAATAGGATGTTATTGACTGATTCTGATCATGCAGTAAACCTGTATGGAAGAATCGGCATTCATTATGTTTCTTTCACTCATTTGTCCAAGATTTTTCTTTATTTTGTCACCTGTCTGTACATATTAGATGAATTGCATAATATTCTGCAGTTAATTGCGATAAATCCCAATTTTAGAATGTAATCAAAATAGTCCTTAAAGCGCCTTGCAAAAATGTTCTGTGTTCTGTTGCATTACAACATGTAATTTTAATGGATTTCTATTTGAATTTCATGTAATGGACATACACAAAATAGTCAAAATTGGTGAAGTGAAATGAAAAAAAGAATATTTTTTAAAAAATGCACAAAAATATAAAAACGTGCATGCATATGCACTCGCCCCGTTTGTGTTGAAGCCCCTAAATAAGACCTGGTGCAATCAGTTACTATCAGAAGTCACATATTTAGTTCAATAAAGTCCACCTGTATGGAATCTAACTGTCACATGCTCTATCATATATATACACCTGACGGCTGTACTACGAAGTGAGATAACTGGCATATTCAGATTACTTCAGGTGTAAGCCTTAATCCCAAAGTCCCCCCTAAACCCTACACCCTGAACTCTCACAGACTTAACTGACGTCACCTGGTAAGTGATTGAGTACAAGAGGCTGCAATGGCTCAAAATTCAATAAATAGTCATGGGACAGATCGTTGCCACTTTATTGTGTTACCTTGATGACGCCGTAATAGGTTGCTCACTATTGTGGGTTTAGAACTTTTGATTTAAAGTTTTTTGCAACAGTGAATAACAGTGCAACAGTGAATAACACCTCATATCAAGGTGTGCATAATTATTTGGCAGCTTCATGACCTCAGGCAAAATGGGCCAAAAAAGAAATTTAACTGACACTGAAAAGTAAAAGTAAAATCCTGTTATTTGTAGGAGGAAATTTGCTCCAACTTAGTGCCCTTCTGCTGTGCTAACATAATTACAAAAGTGCAAAAAAACGTTTTAACTATTAGCTATTAAGGCTAACTTTAAACAACTGCCAACAGCTGACTCTCACAATATCTCAGCAACCTCACAAACTGTGTCTTTACTATTGGGTTAAAGGCTTGTCCTCGAAAAATATATATTTGTTTGTAATTTTATTTTATGTTTTCTTTATCTATGTGGTAATCTTTGTCAGATGTCTGCTATGAGTTTAATCTATGCCAGGATCTGCTTCACCATATATACCACATCTTCAGGACAGCTTGCACCCTGTCCCGGCTTCACCTTGCTACGCCAGTGCTCACAAACATTCAAAGTTGTTACTATTGCCACCTCATTACCAGAGTCCGGTGTCGGACACGAAGGGAGTTGTAACAATCAGAACAGTATCAGGCATGTGTGCATTGCAGCCCATCACTATTCAAGACATTGTTCCGAAGCAGACACCTTTCTATACCGAAATTATTAATAATGTGTCCAGTAAAGGTCATGATGTGTACTGAAAGAGTTACTACCAACTAGGCTAACTTGCAACAAAGTGACACCACTCATTCAAAGTTTTTGGTATTGCACCTGGTTTTCAGTTGTTTGTCACAGAACAAGGTGACGAAAAAGCTTTGGTTAAAAAATACGTGGTCTTGTGACACCCAGCGTCACGTAAACAGATGCAGTGTCCAACAGATCGGAACAGTATTAAGCCTGAGTGCGGAGAAGCCCATTACTATTTTTTTTTTGTTTCAGTTTGCTTAAAAATTCCTCCACCTTTGTTAGTAAATGCCCTTAGGGCTCAGAACACAGGCATTGTTTCCGTTCTGTGTGTTTTGACCTATTACTATATACTGTTTACACTGATGAGCCAAAACTTTAGGATCACTCATAGGTGAAGTGAATAATATTGATCATTACCTAACCAGGACAAATGTCAAGGTCTGGGTAGATGATAAATGAACAATCAGTTATCGTAGTCAATGTGTTGGATGCAGGAGAAATGGGCAGGAGTAAAGACCTGAGTGACTTTGACAAGGAACAACTTGTTATGGCCAGATGTCTGGGTCAGAGAATATCTGAAACAGCAAGGTTTGTTGGGTGCTCCTGGTCAGAAGTGGTAAGTACCTACCAACACTGGTCCAACGAGGGACTAACCACAAACCATTGATAGCGTGTTGGGCACCCAAGGTTCATCGATGAGTGAAGGCAACAAAGTCAGAGTGCTCATGATAACCCCATTCCACCATCAAAACCATCTACAATGGGCACGCAAGCGTCAGAACTGGACGATTCCCGTTTTCTTTTACATAACATGGATGGCCGGGTACGTGTGTGAAGTTTACTTAGGAAAGAGATGGCACCGGGATTAACTGTGGTAAGTGTGAAACATACATATTTAGAGCAAGATTGTTAGGAGATGATATAATCAATTATGTGTGTGTGTGTGTGTTTACATCTATTGATCCAAGTAAAGAATGTATTGGAGACCCCAGTGTGTAAGAGCAGAGTACAACATGTTATCGGTTAGGCTATGGCATGTGACTGTTAGAGACAATCACGCACAATCTAGACAATAACGAGACGTATAGAACGAGAGATTTCCAGACTTGGAGATAATGCATAGCTCAGGGTCCAACTGAAAATGTCTGTATAAAAGAGGAAGACGAAAGGCAAGAGTCAGACTCGTTGGTAAGAGGGTCTCCAGATATATCTGTTGTACGCATTAAAGTGTGATAAATATTGAATCTGTCTTTGGTCTATTTCTCTTCTCATAAACTTACTCGGGTGAAGCAGGTTTGGCTGCAACAGTAGATGAGAAGCCAGTGGAGTGTGATGCTCTGGGCAATGTTCCGCTGGGGAACCCTGGGTCTGGGCATTCATATGAATGTTAATTTGACATGTGCCATATACCTAAACATTGTTGCAGGCCAGGTACTCCACTGCTGGGCAATGGCATTCCCTGATGGCAGAGGCCTCTTTTAGCAAGATAATGCACTGTGCCACACTGCACACATTGTTTGGAAATGGTTTGAGGAATATGATGAAGAATTCAAGGTGTTGAAGAATTCAGGGTGTAGCCCTGTCCTCCAAATTCTCCAAGTCTCAATCCGAATAAGCATCTGTGGGATACACAAGTTTTGAGCATCTGTTGGAAGTCCGATCCACAATGGCTCCAACTCGCAACTTACTGGAATAGAAGCATCTGCTGCTAACGTCTTTCTGCCAGATACCACAGGACACCTTTGTAGAATCCATGCTTTGGTGGGTCGGTGCTGTTTTCGAGGCATGTGGTGGGCCAAAACCATATTAGGCCGGGACGGGCAGTGGAGGCGCAGCAGCCGGGACGGGCAGTGGATGCCCCGTTGGCACGGGCGGCAGAGCGGCCAGGACGGGCAGTGGAGGCGCCGCTGGCACAGGCGGCGAAGCGGCCGGGACAGGAGGGGACGCCGCTGGCATGGGTGGCGGAGCGGCCGGGACAGGAGAGGCCAAGACAGGAGAGGGCGCCGCTGGCTCGGGCGGCGGAGTGGCCGGGACAGTAGAGGCCGGGACAAGAGAGGGCGCTGCGGGCACAGGCGGTGGAGGCCAGTCCTCAGTGGCGGGCTCAGGCGGTGTAGGTGGCCAGTCCTTGGTGGCGGGCTCAGGCGGCGTAGGCGGCCAGTCCTCACCAGGCCCGGGCGGCGGCCAGTCCTGAGCAGATTCTGGTGGAGGCGAAAACAGGGCAGCAGTAGTGGCTTGCAGCTACGACCGCTGGGCAGCATGAGGGGCAGGCAGCGACGACCGCTGGGCAGTGTGAGGGGCTGGCTGCGATGACTGCTGGGCAGCATGAGGGGCTGGCGGTGTCCACCGCTGGGCAGCATGAGTGGCTGGCTGCTACGACTGCTGGTCAGCGTGAGGGGCTGGCGGCGACGACCGCTGGGCAGCGTGAGGGGCTGGCGGCGACGACCGCTGGGCAGCGTGAGGGGCTGGCGACGATGACCGCTGGGCAGCGTGAGGGGCTGGCGGCGATGACCGCTGGGCAGCGTGAGGGGCTGGCTGCGGCTCCTGGGCAGCGGGGGGCACTGGCTGTGGCTCCTGGGCAGCGTGAGGGGCTGGCGGCGACGATCGATGGGCAGCCTGGAGTTCCCGGAAGCGCTCCCACTCTCTGAAGGGACATTTGCATGACCTCCTCCACGTTCTCATATAGCACCCCCCCAAAGAATCTTGGAGCTGCTTATCACCCGGTGTGTGCCTCCGCCTCCTTTGTCTTCCCCTTCGGGGATGCTGCTGCGCCGGCCAGGAGAGCATAGGGAGATGATACGGACCTCCCTCCTCGTCGTTGTCCCTGTCAGGGCAGGAGTGCAGGGGGTGACGGTAGGGGCATTCCTCCTCAGTGTCGCTATCCAGCCAACTGAGGAGTTCCCCTACCGTACAAATTTGCCTCGCTCTTACTTGGTCCTTTTGCTCAGTCATTCTGTCACAGTGGGTGTATAGTGGTGGAGCAGGCGCAGGCAGAGATAGCAGTCTTCTTACTCTTTAATATTGAAGAAACACAAAACAACAGAACAAAAAACACAGAGTACTCAGGAAAAACTGCTAAATTAAAGTGAACACAAAGAAACAGGGATGACACACTGACATGGAACAATGACTGACAAATGAGGGGAGCAGAGGAGGAACATTTAAACAATACTGTTGACCTAATTGGGACCTGGTGTGAGAGACAATTGGAGACAAGACAATTGAAGGGGACCGGGATGAGTTCATGGCAACTGGGAAGGTGGAGAATACGGGAGATGGCGAAGCAGCCCGTCACCTCACCGTCACATGGTTAAAGTCAGTCAAATTAATTTAATAAGGACCGTTATTCACAGTATCATGCAACTGACATTGTGTCACAATATAATGATAAACGTTTAGTAAATACACCAAAGTGTTTAGTTTAATCACTGTCAAGCAGCACCTTTCTCAGTTACAGTATGATGAATCACTTTTCACTCCAAGTTTACAAGACTCGTTATGAAAAAAATATGCATATGTTTGAACACAGTATCATGAATGCCATTCCTCTCTGTAATAGTCTTGACAAAAGGCTTGCGTAACAATGTACCGGAACTATATAATAATGGAGAAGGATTAAAAAAATTATCCAAAACCTTGCAAATGCCAGTCATGCACTGTTCAGTCATTTACTAAGGAGTGGCAGACCAAGAAATATTTTCGCCAAAACTGTCCGAAGAATTGTTCAAGATACAAAGAAAAACCAACAGGGAACCTCAGGAGAAGTACAGGCAGCTTTGGAAAAATATGGTATGTTTGTTTCAAGGAGCACAATACAATGATACAAAATGATACGATAAACAAAAGTGAGCTGCATGGTCGAGTTGTGAAAAAGAAGCCTTTACTGCACCAGTGCCACAAAAAAAACCTGGTTACAATATGCCCGACAACACCTTGACACACCTGACAGCCTCTGGCACACTGTAATTTGGAGTAACGAGACCAAAATAGAGCTTCATGGTCACAGCCATAAGCGCTATATTTGGAGAGGGGTCAACAAGGCCTATGGTGAACAGAATACTATCCCCACTGTGAAGCATGGTGGTGGCTCACATATGTTTTGGTGGGTGTGTGTGAGCTTTAAAGCCATGGGGAATCATGTGAAATTGTATGGTAAGATGAATTCAGCATGTTATCAGAAAATACTGGCTGACAATTTGCATGCTTCTGCATGAAAGCTGTGCATGGGACGCT